>CM053275.1:14483298-14540214 GCA_028583415.1 Protea cynaroides
GAGTCACCTAATTCATTTTTATCTTTATTTATTTTTATTCTAAACTCGATCAAGGGCGATCCTGAAGTTAGATTCTACAATTAGAGTGGTAGAATCCACCCAAATGTAAGTTTAAATTACTCAATCCTAGTAGTGATCTTTTAATAATTAAAAAAAAAAAAGTATTGATCCTAAACCCAAAATCATAAGGAAATGTAAACTACAACAGTATTCTAGATGATTATGGATTGTCTTAACGAATTACCTAGAAGGCTAGAACAAAGAAATAATACAAACCCACGTGCCTAATATTATGGGCATGCATAACCGAGAAGAGTTTAGCAGCACGTATATGTACTCTCCACGAAATCCGTCAGCCTCCATATCCAAGGTCTCAATGTCTTATATTAGTGTGATTGGATCCCATAGAAATACACACAACAACCAATATGCATGTTAAAACAATGCAATGAAGTAAGGGTTACCACCATGGTTCAAGTAATAGGTATCGAAACAAGACTGGTTCTTCTTGTTTTTTGTTTTGGCCCTTTCAAAAAACAATTATTTTTAAATTTTTAAGTGATTAAAATTCAAAACATTCCTGAAAAAGATTTTCCCACCCCCAAAATTTTTTTTTTTTTTTCTTTCTTATCATCCAACGTGAGAAAGGGGTCCCGTATTGGGTTGGGTTTCCCTCTTATGTAGAGGATGGCCCATTACTTATAAGCCCATTAAGAGTAAGGGGGTTTTAATTAACTTTCCTATTTATAGTTGAATTAGGGTTTTATCTCTTTAACCCTATAAGAATGAAACAAGGAGAGAAAGAGAGAAAGAGTGAGTTGCTGTCCGCCCAAAACAGAGAAGAGAAGAAAGCTGCGTGGTTTCAATCAAGGTGAGGAACGGAAGGTCATCCGTGGTCCGATTGAGCTGAAATTTGGACAGCAGATTCGTAACTGAGAGTTCTTCATTCTGAACGGTGCGATTGACGATTGGAGTCTTCTAGATCAGTCCGATAATCAACGTTTTCACCTATTCGGGTGAGATCTCTTTCAATCTTCATCTTGATATTTGGGTTGTTGATGGTGTATTCCTAGAACATGTTGTTCTAGATGTTTTAGATGATATATGCCAAGAATATTGTGTTCTTGAGGAATGATGTTATTGTAAGCCTCTAGTTCTAACTAGAGAAGACTCTTGTATTCCCATATTTTGGTGATAGTGAAGAGATTTGAGTGGACTACGGTCCCGTGGTTTTTACTCCTCACATTGGGGAGGTTTTCCACGTAAAAATTTCTTGTGTTATGCGTGTGGATTCTATTGTGCCTGGAATATTATTCTCTATTTGATTATTTCCTATCAGGTTCACTCAAGGGTGGAAAGAGATTATCACTCCCTTTCCTATCAAGTGGTATCAGAGCTTGGTTATTATTTAAAGTTTTTCTTGAGTTGAACAATGGAAACTAATACAAGTAGAATGGTTACTCTGAAGGGTTCAAACTATCATGTTTGGAAAGGAAAAATGGAAGATCTCCTTTATGTAAAAGATTATTATCTACCCGTGTTTGCTAGTGAGAAACCTGAAAATAAGACTGATGATGAATGGAATATTTTTCATCGACAAGTGTGTGGGTACATTAGACAGTGGGTGGATGATAATGTGTTGAACCATATAAGTGGAGAGACACATGCACGTACTCTTTGGACCAAGCTTGAGCAATTGTATGCTAGGAAGACAGGGAATAATAAATTATTTTTGATTAAACAGATGATGGCCTTAAGATATCAAGATGGAACTCCGATGACAGATCACTTGAACTCATTTCAGGGAATCATCAATCAGTTGTCCTCGATGGGTATTAAATTTGATGAAGAGATACAGGGATTATGGCTTCTTGGTACTTTGCCGGACTCATGGGAGACGTTTAGAACGTCATTATCAAACTCAGCTCCAGATGGTATAATCTCAATGGATTTGGCTAAGAGCAGTGTTTTAAATGAAGAGATGAGAAGAAAATCACAAGGTTCTTCTTCACAATCAGATGTTTTGATCACTGAAAACAGGGGGAGGAGTAAGAGCCGTGGTCCGAAGAATAGAGACAAAAGCAGAGGCAAATCTAATAAATTTGCAAATGTTGAGTGTCATTACTGTGGTCTAAAGGGCCACACCAAGAAGTATTGTCGAAAGCTGAAAAGAGATAATAAAAAGGAAAAAGATAAAGAAAAGAAGAAAGATGATGAAAGTGATGATGAGCGAGTTGCCACCACTTCTGAGGAATTTCTTACTGTCTATGATAGTGATATAGTCAATCTTACAAGCCATGAGACAAGTTGGGTGATTGACAGCGGTGCTTCCGTTCATGCTACATCTCGAAGAGACCATTTTACATCTTACACGTCAGGTGACTTTGGTGTTGTAAGAATGGGCAATGATGGTTTGGCCAAAGTTGTTGGCATTGGAGATGTTTGTTTGGAAACCTATATTGGCACAAGATTAATTCTTAAGGATGTGAAACATATTCCTGACATCCGTTTGAATTTAATTTCTACAGGTAGACTTGATGATGAAGGCTTTTGTAATACCTTCTGTGAAGGTCAATGGAAGCTCACTAAAGGTGTTATGGTTGTAGCAAGAGGTAAGAAGTGTTCAAGGATTATACTTATTGCAAGCAAAGCTTTCTAAGGACTTTGTAAATGCAAGTTGACAATGAAGGTACAACCGAAGTTGTGGCATAAGAGACTTGGTCATATGAGTGAGAAGGGAATGATGTTGCTGTCCAAGAATAAACTCCTATCTGGAATGAAGAATGCACATTTGAAAAAGTGTGCTCATTGCTTAGCGGGAAGCGATAACGGAGTCTCCTTCAAGAGTCCCTCTTCTTCAAGAAAATCAAATGTACTTGATTTGGTGCATTCTGATGTGTGCGGTCCTATGAAGACGAGAACACTTGGTGGTTCTCTCTACTTTGTAACATTCATTGATGACCACTCAAGGAAGTTATGGGTTTATACCTTGAAGACAAAAGATCAAGTGCTAAATATATTTAAGCAATTTCAAGCTTCAGTTGAGAGACAAACTGGTAAGAAATTGAAATGTATTCGCACAGATAATGGGGGAGAATATACAGGACCATTTGATGACTACTCGCAAAGAACATGGTATTCGACATCAAAAGACACCTCCAAAGACTCCTCGGTTGAATGGTTTAGGCGAGAGAATGAACAGGACACTGGTAGAGAGAGTCAGATGTTTACTTTCACATGCAGGGCTGCCTAGATACTTTTGGGGTGAGGCTTTGAGTACAGTTGTACACTTATTGAATATGTCACCATGTGTTCCACTACAATATGACGTGCCAAATAAAGTTTGGACAGGTAAAGATATTTCTTATGATCATTTGCGTGTCTTTGGATGTAAGACATTTGTGCATATTCCTAAAGATGAGAGGTCTAAACTTGATGTCAAGACACGACAGTGTGTATTTGTGGGTTATGGTCAAGATGAGTTTGGCTACAGGTTTTATGATCCGGCTGTAAAGAAAATTATCAGAAGCCGAGATGTTGTGTTTATGGAAGACCAGACGATACAAGATATTGATAAGGCAGAGAAGATAGTGTCTCAACAAAGTGATGATTTGATTGACTTGGATCTAGTCCCTTCAAAATCAGTTCTTGAACAAGTTGGAGATATGGATCAAGACGATCACCATGATACAGGTGATACTGATATTCCCACACAGGTTGAGACAGAGCATGATTCTTATGAGCAGCCGCCAAGATTGCAGAATTACCACATGTTCCAATCGAAGGTCTACCGGAGATAGACAACCTTCCACACGGTATTCTACAAATGAATACGTATTATTAACGCGATGGGGGAGAACCTGAGTGCTTTGAAGAAGCCATGGAAGATGAACACAAGGACAAGTGGGTTGAAGCAATGCAAGATGAGATGAAGTCATTGCATGAGAATCACACTTTTGACTTAGTAAAGTTGCCTAAGGGCAAGAGAGCTTTGAAAAATAAGTGGGTGTATAGAGTGAAGCATGAAGAACACACTTCACTTCCAAGGTACAAAGCTAGATTGGTGGTCAAGGGATTCCATCAAAGGAAAGGTATTGACTTTGATGAGATTTTCGCTCAGCTTGTAAAGATGTCATCCATTCGGGTGGTTCTTGGTTTAGCAACTAGTCTTGACTTAGAGGTCGAGCAAATGGATGTGAAAACAGCTTTCCTTCATGGTGAATTGGAGGAAGAGATCTACATGGAACAGCCCGGAGGGTTTTGAGGTAAAAAGAAAAAGAGGAGCATGTATGCAGATCGAAGAAAAGTCTTTATGGCTTGAAACAAGCACCGAGACAATGGTATAAGAAGTTTGACTCAATTATGGGGAGCAAGGCTACAGAAAAAACTACTTCTGACCATTGCGTTTTTGTTCAAAAATTCTCTGATGATGATTTTGTTATCCTTTTGCTTTATGTAGATGACATGTTAATTGTTGGCAAGAATGCTTCAAGGATTGACAAGTTAAAGAAACAACTGAGCAAGTCTTTTGCTATGAAAGACTTGGGAAAAGCAAAACAAATTCTTGGCATCAAAATCATTCGAGACAGGAATGCCAAGAAATTATGGTTGTCTCAAGAGAAGTACATAGAAAAAGTACTTCAAAGATTTAAGATGGACAAAGCTAAAGTGGTTAGCTCTCCTCTTGCTACTCACTTTAGATTAAGTATCAAGCGAGCCCGTCTCATCGATGAAGAGAAGAAAAACATGGAAAGAGTTCCATATGCTTCAGGTGGGAAGTCCGATGTACGCAATGGTTTGCACAAGGCCGGACATAGCACATGCAATTAAGCCTTGTTAGTCGTTTCCTCTCAAATCCGGGAAGAGAGCATTGGAATGCAAGTTAAGTGGATTATGAGGTATCTCCGAGGAACGCCCGATTTGAAATTATGTTTTGGAAGTGAGAAACCTTTATTGGTTGGCTACACGGATTCGGATATGGTTGGAGATGTTGATACTGTAAGTCTACTCGGGTTATTTGATAACTTTCTCGGGAGGAGTCGTAGCTTGGCAATCAAGATTACGAAATGTGTTGCTCTTTCTACTACCGAGGCAGAGTACATTGCAAAGAACGGAAGCTTGTAAAGAGTTGCTCGGATGAAAAAGTTTGTGCGGGAGCTTGGCTTCAAGCAAGAAAAGTATGTGTTGTTCGCTGATAGTCGAGTGCTATCCACCTTGGTAAGAATTCTACTTTTCACTCTAGATCAAAACATATTGATGTGAGATATCATTGGATTAGAGATGTTTTGAAATCTAAGTTGCTAGAGATTGAGAAAATTCATACCGACCATAATGGATCAGATATGTTGACAAAGACTTTACCAAGAGAGAAGCTTGAGGTTTGTCGTTTGATCGCTGGTATGATGGATTCCTCCACATAGTCGTGAGGGGGAGATTTATTGGGTTGGGTTTCCCTCTTATGTAGAGGATGGCCCATTACTTATAAGCCCATTAAGAGTAAGGGGGTTTTAATTAACTTTCCTATTTATAGTTGAATTAGGGTTTTATCTCTTTAACCCTATAAGAATGAAACAAGGAGAGAAAGAGAGAAAGAGTGAGTTGCTGTCCGCCCAAAACAGAGAAGAGAAGAAAGCTGCGTGGTTTCAATCAAGGTGAGGAACGGAAGGTCATCCGTGGTCCGATTGAGCTGAAATTTGGACAGTAGATTCGTAACTGAGAGTTCTTCATTCTGAACGGTGCGATTGACGATTGGAGTCTTCTAGATCAGTCCGATAATCAACGTTTTCACCTATTCGGGTGAGATCTCTTTCAATCTTCATCTTGATATTTGGGTTGTTGATGGTGTATTCCTAGAACATGTTGTTCTAGATGTTTTAGATGATATATGCCAAGAATATTGTGTTCTTGAGGAATGATGTTATTGTAAGCCTCTAGTTCTAACTAGAGAAGACTCTTGTATTCCCATATTTTGGTGATAGTGAAGAGATTTGAGTGGACTACGGTCCCGTGGTTTTTACTCCTCACATTGGGGAGGTTTTCCACGTAAAAATTTCTTGTGTTATGCGTGTGGATTCTATTGTGCTTGAAATATTATTCTCTATTTGATTATTTCCTATCAGGTTCACTCAAGGGTGGAAAGAGATTATCACTCCCTTTCCTATCATAGCGATCATCCATATCTAGGAATATAAAAATAATATTTTTATTTTTTAAATAAAAAAAAATAAAAAAGTGTTTTCTAGCAAGCTGGATCACCCGATCCTGATCGGTATTGTATTGATTTTGAAAAACCACGGATACCTGCTGGCTTTATAAGCAGGTTACCACAATCTTCTTCTTTTTGTTCTTCCAAAATACTTAGGGTTTTCTAGCTAGTTGTGGCAAATGTTGTTAGATGTAGTTGTAATATGGTTTTTTAATTTACAACGAGATTTGCATCAATAATTTCAAAATGAAATATCAAAACCGGTTGTTGTATATAGATTGAGGTTCATTTCCATGATGATTCAACAAATATGCATTAAGAGAATTAGTTAACCTTTTCACATTACATTATATTGAGACAGTGCAAAATTACAGAGTAATTTGGATTTACAAAGAAAGAAATGAAGAAAACAACCAAAAAGGAAAACAACTAAGGAATTAGTGATACTATTCATGAAGCTATCGTTGTGAGAGTGATCAACCTGCTCTTCCTTGTACAGTTAGTGAATTGGACCTTTACATCATCGAAAAGGCATGGGCTTCTATCTTTTGGTGATCCAAGGTTTGTTGGAGCTAGCGAGTGTGAAGCAATCAAACTAATTACGATGAAGCTATTCCCATTGGGAAAGCAGCATCAGAAACAACAAAGAGATCGCTACCCATCTTGGAGCTTTCCATCATCAAATGAAAATAGCCATTTCCATCATCGAAAATGCATGCATGAGTAGCTTCTCTTGGTGAATTAGCGAGGTTTCTTGGACTGTGAAGACTGATCCAATACCATTAGATAGTGCTTCGACTTCTTTGCTGTTGCTGCTGCTACTGCTATTCCCATTGGTAAAATGGGAAATCAGCAACAGCAACCGCAAAGAGATAGGTACCCATCTTCTTGGAGCTTTCCATCATCCAATGAAAATGGCCGCTTCGATTTCTTGTTCAATATTTCAGAGCGAATATAAAGAATAAATTAGATGGATGGTGACTCCTCCGAGCTTATTGGTGCTGTTAATTATGATGGTGTACGTTAAAATACATGCAAACTTACCACCAAGCTTGCTTAATTTAATTTTCCCATTTGGAATGGGAAACTGCAATCACCAACACTCCTTTACAAACAAAATCTGATATTCAGGCACACTAGTTATATATGAATTTATTGAAGCAGGTCTCATAAACAGCCATCTTCCATACTTGTTCGTTTGTTTACCAATTTAACCAAAAATCTCAATGGCCTTAACTTCTGGTTTCTTGACTTCTTCCTTGGGGATTGAGGATGGTGATAGTGAGCACTCCATTCTCCATTGAAGCTTTCACCTGATCCATCTTCACATTCTCAGGCAATCCGAACGTGCGTAAGAACTTACCACTGCTACGTTCCACCCGATGCCACTGATCATTCTTCTCTTCCTGCTCTTTGCACCTTTCTCCACTGATCTGAAGGACTCTACCTTCTTCTACTTCAACCTTCTTCAAATTTTTGGAATTGAGAAGTTCCGATCTTCTGCCTACTCCAACGTAATAGAACGCAGAACAGGATATGAGTTTGATTCTTACGTTGGAATACGCAGCAGATCGGATCTTCTCAATTTTTTTTTCGTTAGGTCGAACATCTTCAATGACATAGCCAAGGGGGACTTCATATTCCCATTAGGGTTTACAGTAACCCTAAGATCTCCATACAAGTTATAGAACACAATGATACAAATAAAAGAGAGTAATAAACATACCCGTTTGCTGTAGATTGTTCTTCGTTGAATTTCTCCGTGATTCGAGTCTTCTACAGTCTCCGGCAGATTCCTATGCTTCTCTCTGATTATGGAAACAGGAGAGGAAAAGTTACCGTGACTGCAGGGTCTCTAATCAATGGTATATATAAGAATACCAAACCCCAAACCTGGGTTCGGTCCCACAAAGTGAACCGAGTTTGGTTCATCTCATAATCGGACTAGAATTAGTCCACCAGAAGTTAGACTCCCACCGAACAACTGTCAAACCGATATTATATTTAATTGTAGCCCACATATATCTTACATTCTCCCACTTGGGCTACATTAATTATAAATCACCAATTGGTCAGTGTGGCCATGGAATCCAATTACAAAACCCATCATATACTTTGATCCAGTCACCTAGCTTACCAATGACGAACAACAGCGGAAAGTACACCTCAACAATAAGCGTACAACCTTCTGTCAGTCACATACAAAGGTTTGCTTAACAACATGAACCGCCTTGAGATGAATGCATGAAAATATAATTTCATGTGAGTCCTGAATTGCCTTGATATACCTCACAGGCAATAAACCTTAATATTGACCTTAGCAACCCGCCACATATCCTTTTGGTCAATATCACTCTTTGGCACACCGCCTTGAACTATGGTTAAAACTGCCCCGTTCATATGGCTTAATACCGTCCTTTATCAATGACATGTCATGTAAAATGCAATACAACAATGATAGCAATGAATAAATGCTGAATAAAAATAACCATGGTTTTCATTAATAATCATGTCTAGACAAAATCAAAACATAAACAAGGTTTATATAAAACACAAGTTAAAAATCTATCACTAACTAATGACATCGAAAGACTCAACAACACTCATGCTCGACACATGGTCCCGGAAAAACTTTTCTTGGCAAAACCTTTGTCGAGGATCTCGCAATCATGTAAACCGTCGAAATGAGCTCAACTGTGATGTCTTTAGAAGCGATCTTTTCCTTTACCAGCAAAAACTTTAATTCTATGTGTTTAGAACCACCACATTTATCATTATTCTTTGCAAAGACAACCGCAAAGATAAGTTATCACAAAGTGTATCAAAATAGGTCTAGTAATAGAATCAACAACCTTCAAGCGGAAATAAAGTTTTTCATCCACATGGCTTGACGAGTAGCTTCATATAAAGCTACATACTCGCATGCTTGGTCGATGTAGCAATAAGTGTCTCGCTTAGCACTCCTCCAAGAGATGGCACCTCCCGCAAATAGAAAAACATATCCCGAGGTAGACTTTAGATCATCCGTGCAACCGAACAAAATCTGCATCGGAATATCCAACTACCTCAAGTGTAGTACCACTACGATATATGAGCATATAATCCCTGGTCCTCTTTAAATATCTCATAACCTTCTTCTTTGCTGTCCAATGAGTAAGACCAGCATTAGACCGAAAACGACCAAGGACACTCACTTGCAAATGCCAAATCAGGTCGAGTACAAACTTGTGCGTAAATCAAACTCCCTACTCGTGAAGCATATGGCTTATTATTCATAAAGTCTTTTTCAAAATTATTCTTTGGACACTGTTCCTTATTTAACTTATCTCCTTTGCTCATGGGTAAATCCCCATCTGAACAAGTAGACATATTGAACCGCTTGAGAACACGATCAATATATGCTTTTTGAGATAGTCCCAGTGAGTCCCCTTTTTCGTCTCTACATATTTCTATGCCAAGTACGAAGGTACTTTCTCCCATATCTTTCATTTCAAAATTTTCGAGATTAAAACCTTTAGTCTCAACAAGTAAGCCCATATCACTGCTAGCCAACGAGGATATCATCAACATATAAGACAAGGAAAATATACTTACTCCCACCGATCTTCATGTAGATGCATTGATCAGACAAATTTTCAATGAATCCAAAAGAAGATATAATCTGATGGAATTTTATATTCCATTGCCTTGAAGCTTGCTTTAGTCCATAAATAGACTTCTTAAGTTTACAGACCATATTTTCCTTATCTTTTTCCTTAAAACCTTCCGGTTGGACCATATATACTTCCTCCGCCAAATCTCCATTTAAAAATGCTGTCTTTACATCCATTTGGTGCAGCTCTAGATTAAAATGAGCTACCAATGCCATAATAATTCGAATGAGTCCTTCTTAGAAACTGGAGAGAATGTTTCCATGTAATCAATTCCTTCCCTTTGTGTGAACCCTTTAGCTACTAATCTTGCTTTGTAGCGTTCAACTCTACCTTTGGAATCACACTTAGTCTTGTATACCCATTTTGAGCCTATGGGTACACAACCTTTAGGTAAATCCACAAGTTCCCATACCTTATTATGGTCCATTGATATCAACTCATCCTTCATTGCATCTAGCCATTTAGATGCATCACTACCATTTACTAACATCCCGAAAACTTGTAGGATCTTCTTGCTGCCCAATATCATAATCATTCTCGATTAAATAAGTTACATAATCGAAGAGATAGACGACTTACGAGGCCTTGTGGATCTCCTTAATTCACCCTCCGGCTCTTAAATATCAACAGGAACATCGGCTTGAATAAGGTCCCGAGGAACAACGAGTCTCGAGCATCTCCATCACGAGTTCTTCGGAATGATAGGTTGCACTCAGAACCGAGGAATTTCGGTGGCGGCCTCTACTTCAACCTCATCAAAATCTAGATTTCTTGGTTGAAGCATTTCCTCAAGCATCTTCAATAAACCCGGCATGAATGGTTTCCACTATCCTATTTATAGAATTAGGACAATAGAATCTAAACCCCTTAGATCCGTCCGGATAACCCACAAAATAACAACTCACTGTTCTAGAATCAAACACTTTTCCTGGGGATTATACAGTCTTGCCTGCGCTCCGCAGCCCCAAACATGGAAATGATGCACACTAGGTTTCTTACCAGTCCAAAACTCAAATGGTGTCTTTGGAACCGATTTACTTGGTACTCTATTAAGAATATAGGCTGCGTCTTTAATGCCTCACCCCATAGGGATATAGGAAGATTAGTATTACTCATCATGCTCCTCATCATATCTTTGAGAGTTCTATTTCTCCTTTCTCGCTATTCCATTTTGCTTGTGGAGTACCGGGCATAGAGTATTGACGTGTTATACCTTAATCCTGTAAAAACTTGGCAAAAGGACCAAGATGTTGATCAAGTATCACCCGGTCTCCCATAATACTCACCTCATCTATCGATCTAACAATCTTAATCTTCTTTGATAGATAATTCTCTACCTCGACTTTGAATATCTTGAAAACATCCAAAGAACTTGATTTATCAGATAAGAGATATATATAACCATAGCGAGAGAAATCATCAGTAAATGTAATAAAATATTTATGCCCTCCAAGTGTGGGAGTAGGAAAAGGGCCACAAATATCAGTATGAATCAAATCTAACAACCCCTCGCTACGGGCAGCCTTCATCTTCCTTGACCTTGTCATCTTTCCTTTTATACAATCAACGCATACATTCATATTATCGTAATTCAAGAATTTCAAAACACCATCCTTCTCAAGTCTCTTCATTCTGTCTATAGATATATGTCCCAAACGTCTATGCCAAAGGGTAGCAGAATTTTCATCCGGTTTAGAACGCTTAGAACGGACATTCATAACCATGAGGGGAACAATATTTAATTTATAAAGCCCATCAATAACAACACCATTTCCAACAGCACAAGAATTATAAGACAATTGAAAACCTTTTTGATTAAAAATTAAACCATAGCCTTTCTTGGCAAGTCTGGAAACAAAAATCAAATTCCTCTTCATGGAGGGAACATAAACAACATCTTCTAAATCAATAAAAATATCCGAATCTATATGAATCCTAACTATCCCTATGGCCTCCACGTCGACTTCTACTCCATTCCCTACGAGCACCTTCACCTCATCCTTGCTTGGCGTCCTCCCGGATAGAACCCCTGCAAGGAATGAGTGACATGAATGGAGGAAGCCGAGTCAATCCACCAAGAATCCACAGGAGCATCAATATGAAAAGATTCAAAGCAAACAAGAGAGAGGTAAATACCAGATTCCTTCTTCTTCTTCTCCAGGTAGGACAATCTATTTCTGCAGTCCTTCTTCATGTGTCCTTTCTTGTGGCACCAAAAGCATTCTGTCTTTGAAAGATCTCTGTGGTCTTGATGTTCTACATCCCCTCTAGGCTTGTCATATGGTTTCTTCCCCTTTTGAGAGTAAACCTTTCCTTTTCTCATGGGTCCATAACCAGGCTGTTTTCCCTTACCTTTGTAAGGGTATTTCTTATAGGTTGTGGCACTGACACTTTCACCTTTATCCTTTTTCAGTCTAGTCTCCTCTTCAACACATATACCTATAAATTCATTGAATGACCATGGAGTAATCAAGTATTGCTAGCAACTTTAATCCGAGTGTACTTTTGAGGTAAAGCATTTATACACAAATGAATCGAAACTCATCATCTATAGGGTGTCCCATATCCTTAAGTTTTTCAGCCGCACTCGCATGTCAACAATCCGATCTCTTAGACTAGCTTCACCATCAATTTTTCCAAAGCATATGAAAATACTCATGTTAACATACAAGATATGCTAGCAAATATGTATATATTTACAAATGCAAGCATCAATATACCTCCCTAGAGTCAACCGAAACTACAAACTTATCCTTTGGGACAAGAATGCACTCGTCCTCTAGTATCTGTGCAAACTGCGAAAGAATAAAACCTTCGGGAATCCCATCACCTTTGGGTGTCCGAAAAAACCCTAAGTTAAAACCCTTTCAATCCGGTGCATGATTATCCTTTAACTTTGGCAACGCCACCTTTGGGTGGACATTGTCGTCTTTGACTGCCAGAGGTGTAAGATATCTTGAGCTTTGAGAATGTCCTAATGCAATCAGGAATGCCACTTTGGTGGAACCAACCCAATTCCAATATGACATTAACAAAACCCTACTTGCAGTCATTTAGTGGGAATAAATAACCATGAATGACATAATTAACATGTTACCATTCATAAATCATGCACATATGCTCATCAGTTTATTTGGGACAAGACAGACTGAACAATGTGCAATAAAATTGCGAAACATGTTCCAAATGATTGGTTTTTAACAAAATATATGTCCCAAAGTCAATAAACATACTCATATAGCATATCAAAACGAAGAGCAAGACGAGACAAAATCGCCGAAAAACCGCGTCGAAATCCGACGCTCCACGCGCCCTCACGCGCCATTGAAAGGCGGCGGGTGGTTTCACTCGCTAGGAGCCGGTTCGGTCCGGCTGAACCGCCAAACCGCGGTTCGAATCCCGGACCGCGGCTCAGTCCATGACCGACGACGCGTGACGCCGCGTCGGCCCGAAGTGGTCCGGACGAACCGAACGGGCGAACCCGGTCCCGGTCTGATATTGGTCGGACCAAACCGGTTTGGCTAGACCAAAACGGATCCCAGCCCAACTTTCCGGGTCGACAACTCGGGTATGTGGATAAACAATCGGGTCGTGGGTATGGCATTCGGGTCGGTCCACCGGTACAGAACTTGTCTTTGGGTCGAACCGACCCATTTCGGGTGTGTTGGTATTGATCCAACTCGCCCGGTCTCCGGCCGACTTCGGCGAGACGGTAGGGTTTCCGAGTCTCGCCGAGTCGACCCCCGGCGACGATCGCCCGCCAGTTTTTTTTTTTTTTTTTTTTTTTCGAATAATCGCCGGCGCGTGAGATTCATGGGCTTTTTCCGGCGCCGCTGGCGGCGGCGTCCGGTGGAGTCCGGCGACGATTTTTATATCGTCGGACTCGTCTTACCGAGATCTTCAATCCGACATACAATACAGCCGATTTCGTCGGTTAGAAAAATTTTTACCATTACGATTTCATATTCGGGAAAATTTCTAAAATAAGAATTTTTTTTTTTAATCAAACAATCCGTCCGAATCAATTACTATTCTCAGTTCATTGATTCTATACTTGTATGGAATTGCTCTGATACCAATTGTTAATTCCTTTCGTCTCTTTATGGGTTCTAGAATCAACCCATTCAGAGAAAACATCCCATTAGGATTTACAGTAACCCTAAGATCTCCATACAAGTTATAGAACACAATGATACAAATAAAAGAGAGTAATAAACATACCCGCTTGTCGGAGATTGTTCTCCGTTGAATTTCTCCGTGATTCGAGTCTTCTACGTCTCCGAGCAGATTCCTATGCTTCTCTCTCGATTATGGGAACAGGAGAGGAAAAGTTACCGTGACTGCAGGGTCTCTAATCAATGGTATATATAAGAATACCAAACCCCAAACCTGGTTCAGTCCCACAGTGAACCAGTTTGGTTCATCTCATAATCAGACTAGAATTAGTCCACCTGTAAGTTAGACTCCCACTGAACAACTGTCAAACCGATATTATATTTAATTGTAGCCCACATATATCTTACAACTCTACCTTCTTCTACTTCAACCTTCTTCAAATTTTTGGAATTGAGAAGTTTCGATCTTCTGCCTACTCCAACGTAATAGAACGCAGAACAGGATATGAGTTTGATTCTTATGTTGGAATACGCAGCAGATCGGATCTTCTCAATTTTTTTTTCGTTAGGTCGAACATCTTCAATGACATAGCCAAGGGGGACTTCATATTCCCGGGAGCTACTATTGGATTTCCTCTGACCACCTTTGGACTCCATTGAACATTCGTGCTTCTTGTTGTGATAGAGATTGAAAGTTTAATTAGTTTCTGCAGACAACCGTTGATTTCATAAGATGATAAAATAAAAAGGGAAAAAGACGGTTACTTACCCTGTAACTTACCTTAATGACAGTTGAACACCCAAGTTTTAGGAACAGACAAACGGCCCTAGTTTTTAACGGTGTTAAAGTCATATTTTTTGTGGACAACTCTACCCCTGAGACCATCTTCTTCCTCTGTCTCTTCTCTCCCTCTGTCTCTCAATCCGTCTCTGCTATCCGCACATTTCTCCTTTCCTATAATAGTCGAAATCGAAAAAGAACAAATGACATTTTCGTCGGCCACCACCGACGGCAGTCTATTTGTCGGCCACACAGTCACGCTGATCCCATATCCGACAGCGCGAGCTCTAAAACCTTGGATGGGTTCAACTGAAATTGCAGAAGGCCCTTTCTCTCTCTCTTCAAAAACAGAAAACCCTCTTTACGATCAGGAATCGAAGTAAGAAACAGAGAATGCAACAAAAACAGTAAGATCTGAAACTAAAAAATTCAAGAAATCAGATCTGAAACGAAAGATTCAAGATCTTAATTCTAAAATGGAAGATTAAACCAGGGACTGTAAGTAAGATTCAAGAATTCACTTCAGTCGAGATATTGTCAATAACGGACATATGCATTATCTGTAATGATAGAAGAAACAATGGGACATGGTCTGTTGATCTATACCTGAACATATCTCTATTATAGTACAATTGAACTTAATTGTGGTTGCCCATGTTTGCTTCTCTGCATCTTTGATCTAGTTGCTTCTTGTCTTCCTTTTTATGTGATTCCTTTGGTGCTTCATCCTTGATTTCCACTTTGTTTCTTCTGGACCTTCATCAAGAGGTTGGATCAGATTCACAAGGCAGGTTGGATCATATTCATAAGGAGTGATATCTGCATTCTTTGAAAAGGGCATCCTCATGTAGCTTTTTGAGTAGGATTTTTATAAAATGTATATCCTAGAAGAACTAGCAATAAACAAAACTACTAATGGAGATTTTAAAAACCTGAGACAAATATCAAAAAGCTCTGACTTTTTGGTCAAGTACCAATCTGAAAGTGGAATAGAACTGTAATACATCTCTAAAAATAGGGCTTTTAGATTGAACTACGAAGACCAGTCTTATTAGTAGGAAGGCTAAGTTGCAGATCTGGAACTTGAATATTAGCCAATAGTTCTCAGGAATTGAAACCAGAATTCAAAAGAGCAGATAACCAGAAACTAATGTCCTAAATTTGATACACAGACTAGGAGGACACCTCATCGTCTCATCCAGATCTGGTCTGATTCTTTGATTACCCCTTCTTCCTCTTCTGCTCTCTCTCATGAGCAAGCCCGACAATTGATCTACACCTAAAATTTTGCAAATTAGGTTTCTTGCACGTTTGGGCTTTTGCTTTTGTTCTTATTTGAGTTCTTGAATCTTCTTCACTTCATTCTGCTTCCATTTCTCGAAAACCTTACGGCTGAAATCAGAAGACGAGTTAGCTCGTCGGAATTTAGATAACTTTGGCTGTAATCTCTTAAGGAATTCGATTTCAGTCGGCGGAGTGGATCGTATGGGAGGAACAGAAAAAGAAGAAAGCTCACCGCCATTGTCTCCTTCATTCTTTTTTTTTTTTAGTCAGGGTTAATTTGGTCATTAAAATAAAATTGACCTGTTACAGTCAGTATCTAATGGAATATTCCTAACGGTGTGGGTCTATTTGTATTTTAATAGTGTTTTTAGGGGAGGTATTTGTCTATATTGGTGGTCAATTGTCATTAAGGTAAAGTACAGGGGAGGTTACTGTCCTTTTCCCAATAAAAAAAAATCGAGACCAAAGAATGCCGCATTCATAAACAAACCTATAAAACAGTAAGCAATTAGCGAACACAAAAACCCATTACCTAAATAAATAAACTGCACAATCTCTTTTCCCTTTCTTTCTAAAAACAGAGAATGTAGAATTTAAAAGGTCCAATAAAAAATAAATCGACGCAGAGATGAAGAGAAACAAAAAGAAAACGCATGATAATGATAAAAATCTAAAAAGAAAATCATGCAGCATATTTTGCATTATAAAAAAATAATAATAAAAAGAAAATCATGGAGCATATTTTGCATTATAAAAAATAATCATAAAAAGAAAACTCTTAAAGAATTGATTCAAACGGAAAAATAATGAAGCAAACACCACAGCAACAAAGAATGAAAGCCCATCTAGAAAGAAAGAGAACTGATGAGAATTGGAGTGATCTATGGAGTACTAGTTTGCCATATATATAGGATTGTCTTTCCATAGTTTGACATTTTTAGCCTTCTCATTATATCGTGGAGTACTGATTTTCCATATATATAGGATTGCTTTTTCATAGTTTGACCTTTTTACCCTTCTCACTTTTTTACACTATCGAACCTTTTTAATTGCATCTATCGCTGTTCTTCCATCTGCTGTTGTTCCTCCATCTGATGAGAAAACACTGTGAGGGAGATTGTTGCGGCTACTAATGAAGAAAACACTAGGCTCACCTAATTTAGACTCATTTAGGCTCTAATACCAATTAATACAGGCTAAATTTTACATGAATATGTAATAGACTCTGATACCAATTAATGCAGACTAAATTTTACCTATACTCTGATACCAATTATAGCATCGACTTTACGTGTATTGCAGGAGTTGTGGGTTTAGTAATACAACATATTGAGTATACGTCGATAGTGTATGTAGCGTTAACAATTATGTTTTTATCTTCATTTGGGTCGCTTAATCTGGCATACCGTCAACCTAGGATTTTTCAAGCACTCAATAAGTCGAGACTTTATTCATCTGCAATTGCTTATTTTGCTTTGGGTATAATGTATTTAAATATTCGTTGCAAAAGTAAGAGACAAAAACATGGTCAGATAACTGCTATAATTTATCCATACTTTTTCTGTTATATTGCATATTTCATGGAATTGAATTTTGAGTTTTTGTTTTAGGGATTAGAGACTACTTTAAGTGAAAGTGACTGCTGTTACATTATGGTATTGTTTCTAAAAATACGAAAGGATGATGAGTTCTTATTATTGATAATTTAATCCACTGAGTCAAGTAGTTAACTAAACATGTAATAATTTCTAATTTTAATAATAGAACAATATATCATTAATGTTAAAATATATATTATCACATATTGTATTTGTTTACTTTAGTGAGTCAAGATTTTTTCTCTTGATTAAAGTATGTTGAATTGTAAATTCTTAATTATGTTTTATATTTTATTAAATTTATTTTTAATAAATCAAAACAAATCATTTAAAAAACATAATATTTTCTACAATACTTAATTTCTTTAATTGCATCTATTGCTATTTTTCTATTTGCTGTTGCTCCTCCATTTGATGAAGAAAACACTATGAGGGAGATTATTGCGGCTACTGATGAGGAAAACACTAGGCTCATCTAATCTAGACTCACCTAGGCTCTGATACCAATTATTACAGATTGAATTTCACATAAACATATAATAGACTCTGATACGAATTAATGCAGACTGAATTTTGCCTAGGCTCTGAAACCAATTATAACATCCGCTTTTACGTGTATAGCAGGAGTTGTAGGTTTAATAACACAGCATATTGAGAATACACATTTGTGTATGTGGCGTTAATAATTATATTTTTATCTTCTTTTGGGTCACTTAATCTGGCATATCGTCTATCTAAGATTTCTCGAGCACTCAATAACTAGGACTTTATTCATTTACAGTTGCTTATTTTGCTTTTGGGTATAGTGTATTCAAATATTTGCTGTGAAAGTGAGAGACAAAAACAAGATCAGATAATTACTATATTTTATCCATATTTTTTTTGTTATATTATATATTTCACGAAATAGAATTTTGAGTTCCTATTTTAGGGATTAAAGGCTAGTTTAAGTGAGAGTAACTGTTGTTACATGATGGTATTGCTTTTAAAAATACGAAAAGATGATGAGCTCTTATTGTAGATAATTTAATTCACTTAGTCAAGTAGTCAACTAAATATGTAATAATTTATAATTTTAATAATAGAATAATATATTATTGATATTAAAATATATAATATCACATATTGTATTTCTTACTCTAGTGAGTCAAGATTTTTTTTCTCTTGATTAAATTATGTTGAATTGTAAATTCTTAATTATATGTTATATTTTATTGAATTTGTTTCTAATAACCCAAAATAAATCATTTAAAAAATATAATATTTTCTGCACTACCTAATCTCTTTAATTGCACCTACCACTGTTCTTCCATCTACTGCTACTTTTCCATCTGATGAGGAAAATACTATGAGGAAAATTGTTGTAGTCACTGATGAGGAAAACACTAGGCTCACCTAATCTAGCCTCATCTAGGTTCTCATATCAATTAATGCAGACTGAATTTCACATAAACATGTAATAGACTCTAATACCAATTAATACAAACTGAATTTTGCCTAGGCTCTGATACCAATTATAGCATCGACTTCTACGTGTATAGTAGGAGTTGTGGGTTTAGTAACACAGCATATTGAGCATACACCAATAGTGTATGTGGCGTTAACAATTATGTTTGTATTTTTATTTGGATTGCTTAATCTGGCATACCGTTGACTCAGGATTTCTCAAGCACTCAATAAGTTGGGATTTTATTCATTAGTAATTGCTTATTTTATTTTTGGGTATTGTGTATTCAACTATTCATTGCAGAAGTGAGAGACTGTTATCTTAAATTAATGCTATAATAGAGCATCAGTTATATATTATATGGACTAGAATGATATGTAACAGAATAATCATGTAGTAAACAATAGTCACACATGTATCACGAAAATATACATACGTAGATATATGTATCTATATATATATCAACTATAATCATATAGTTAAATCTGAAACATACGTAAAATAACCATGCATACCTTATTAGCAGTAACTCGAAGTTATGAAGGAGGGTTGAGTCGTGTTGGTACACTCTCCTTAAGACAGTATTTGCCCTCTGTTGGTGCAGTAGGTCTCTTGCAAATCTGCCTCCAAGATAAAACAACCCCTTATATAGAATACCCACCCAGCGTGCACACACTAACAGGTATATGCAGACCCGACGGCTAGGATCAACTCTTTTGGAAGAACACCAAGTTTCAACTCTTCGATTAAACAGAATATGAAGAGAGAGAGTTGGAGAGGGAGAGAGAGAGAGAAATCATATTGATTTCGAATGAGAATGAAGCATGGGGTTGGGCTCTATTTATAGGGCCTAAGTACCTCTTGGATGTGTCCACTGGATGGGGTGTGACCCTCCAAATTAATCCAGATCTCAGATCCTGAGATCAACAGTCCAGATGACACTCTTTTATGTGTAGAGATATATGTCTGTACATGAACCCTTTCTAAAAGGGTATCCGGGTAGGGGTGTGTCCGAATCCGACAAAACCCCATAGCCTGTGGCCCTCGACGCCCGAAGCCTGACGCCCCCACCGCGGTAGCGGTCGAGGTCGCAGTCGCGGTTCGATCCGGTGCACGCGCTCGTGTAAGTCAACCGAACATTGCTTCCATTTTGGGGCTCAAAAGATATGCGACACTCCCTTCAAATAAAAACCTCTCCTCCACAATCTCTAAGCAACGTGGGACTAAAAAAGTCATACATTGGAAAGGTCAACTAAAAACCGAAAAAAAAGAAATTTCCGCCCAAAACGAAAACCAAATTTTGGAGCTAAAACAAAAGGGCAAAATTTTGAATTTAAATCTTTTTAAACTTTATTTGAAGAAACCTTTTTACTTTTGACTTTTTCCAACAGAGACAAAAACAAAAATCAGATAACTGTTATATTTTGTCCATACTTTTTTTTGTTATATTGTATATTTCGTGGAACTGAATTTTGAGTTCCTGTTTTAAGGATTAGAGGCTAATTTAAGTGAGAGTGACTGTTGTTACATGGTAGTATTGTTTCCAGAAATGTGAAAGGATGATTAACTCTTATTGTAGATAATTTAATCCATTGAGTCAAGTAGTCAACTAAAGATGTAATAAATTATAATTTTAATAATATAATAATATATTATTGACGTTAAAATATATATTATCACATATTTTATTTGTTTATTCTAGTGAGTCAAGATTTTTTCTCTTGATTAAAGTATGTTGAATTGTAAATTCTTAATTACGTACTATATTTTATTGAATTTGTTTTTAATAAACCAAGACAAATCATTTAAAAAACACAATGTTTTCTACATTACCTAATCTCTTTAATTGCTTCTATCGTTGTTATTCCATATGTTGCTATTCCTCTATCTGATGAGAAAAATACTGTGAGGGAGATTGTTGCGACTACTGATGACGAAAACACTAAGCTCACCTAGGCTTTGATACCATTTAATGCATACTAAATTTCACATAAAGGGATGAAAAAGGAAGAATATAAAATATTCTTTGTTGATATCCTTCTCGATTCCGACGCCGACTTTGGTTTATATCCAACAGATATGTTCATCAAATTGGTTCTGAGGAGCGAGTTCAAACATTACAAGTCGAAGAAGAAGAAGAATATAAAATATTCCTTTTTCGTTGATTCAGGATTTGCTACCTTCAATATTCCTCTGTTCTTCTTCTTCTTCGACTTGTAAGTTTTATCTTCTTCCCCTTTTCCTTTTTCGTTGATTCAGGATTTGCATTGGATCTAAGCTGTTTTTTAAACCCTTATTTTCTAGTTCAAACTCGGACCTAATTTGCTCCTCTCTAATGCTGTGTTTGGTTGCCCACGAACGTAAAGTTAGTTCAAGTTTGAACTATTGAAGGTAGCATCATTTGGGGGAATTTCTAATTTTTTTTTTTTTGCAAGTAACTAAAAAAGAGGAGGAAGGGTGAAAAAAATAAGAAGGGTAAATTAGACTTTTCTCCCTACAAAAGGGTATTATTGTCATTCAAGTATTTTGTAACGGCTGACAATATCAACTAATGACTCTGTTAGTTGCTTTTGGATCTTTTTGATAAAAGTTTGTCTAACTTGGGTGGTAGGTGATTTTTTTAAACAATTTGAGTGGTAGGTGATTTGATCAATTCTTTTTGTGTGGTAGCTGAAAATTTCCCTATAAATTATGAAACAATTATAAATAATATGCTTTTTATGCCAAAAGAAGTCATTTTCTTCTTCAGCTCAAGTTTTGAGATAATTTCCTTGGAGATGTTCAGGCATAAGATCTATTTTGTTTTATCCTTTTTTTCCCCTTCGATGTTATTCACCTATATCGGGGGAAAGAGGACCAAGAAAGATTATTTATTTTTATTTTTATATATAATTATTTTTCATTTTAGAACCTACAGTTGAGATGGGAAAAAAGGGATACAAGACAACTCCATTTTTTAGTTTTAAATTTCTTGTTATGATTGACAGGTTGCTGTTGCCAAAGCAGATCTCAACTATATTGCTTAGATGGAGAAATTGGATGCATGGTGAAGGATGCAGGATTGGCAATGGCTACAATGGATATTAATAAGTTGCATGGTGGGACTCCTGCCAATTTCCTAGATGTTGGTGGGAATGCCTCAGAAAGCCAGGTATTGTGTTGCATCCTAATTAAACACATACAAAAATTTATTGATAGAAGAAGAAAGATACAAAGTAGTATTCAAGAAGAAGAAGAAGAAGAAGAAGAAGCACAAGAAGAGGCATTCAAAATATTGACATCCGATGATGAGAAGGTGAAAGCTATCTTCGTCAACATTTTTGGTGAGATCAAGAAATGTGATGTAATAGCAAGTGAGATCATCGATGTCGCCAAACAGGTGATATATTGAATATACATATATATATATATATATATATATATATATATATATATATATATATATATATATATATATATATATATATATATATATAATAAAGCAAGTGAGATCATCGATGTCGCCAAACAGGTGATATATATATATATATATATATATATATATATATATATATATATATATATATATATATATATATATATATATATATATATATATATATATATATATATATATATATCTTACACACATGGTTCCTTTTAACTTGATTACTTGATTACCCCCTTAATTAAGATCATTTTGGACGAGTACCGAATTCTAGCATTTAGATTTAAAATTCTGGTACAAATTGTTGCTTGGAGGCATAACAATTATTTTAACTTCGTGACAATTGAGTTTAACAAAATTTAAAAAACGTTTGCAATAAATCCTTGTTGGTGCTAGAAGACTGTTGAAAAAGCATTAACATTTGTTGGGTTTGTTTTGAAGGTTGCATTGAAATTACCTGTGGTAGTTCATTCGTCATGAAGGCACCAGTGTGGATCAAGGGAAGAGAATTTTGGAAAAGTTAAATGTGAAACCCGGTCTAGTTCTGCTCCAATTGCTCTATCTATAGAAAACATGCCAAGTGAAGGTTTAAGAAGGGGAAAATGCTAACGTCGTTCCATTTAATGCACATGGTGTTAAGATTTCTCCTACAAGGATTGGCAGAAAATCAATTGACTGACATTTTTCCCCCCACTACAAATGGATCTGTAGGAAAGTAGAATGACATTAAAGCTGAGAAGATCTTTGATGCAGCTGAGAAAACAGTTAAAGCAACAGCAAGCTGAGGCCTGAGGGAATCACTTACTGCTCCAATTTTGTTGCTTCTACGCAAGAATATTTTTAAGGTCAATGAAACATAATCTATTTGCTTTAGCACCGTATAACATTTTGTAGTTTTGGAAGAGTCAAACTGTGAGAATTAAATTTAGAAGTTTTTTCTTACTGAAAACCTGGAGAATTGTCATATCATCATTTCACCTGAACTCTGGTGATATGTGGATTTGATAAGCTTATCAAATTTGGCTGTTAAACTGAGTTTCCCTTATGGTAAGGGTGTTAAAATTGGGTCCAAACTGATACTGAGCCAGCATGATTTGGCTTAGATTTAATTGAAATCAAGCCTCATTGGACTGAGTTTTTAGAGGCCAGTGAAAAACCAAAATCGCATTGATTGATAAGCCTAAAACAATTGGACCCAAATCCAATTGGAACCAAACCAATCCGATAATAGACCAAGAGGATCTTATTACTTTTGCTAAATATACATGTTGAAAACTAAAATCAAACCAACCTGATAATGGACCACTAGAACCCATTAAGTCAACTTGTTACTCCAAAACTTAACCAAAACGAGATCAATATATGACCCATTAGGCCAGCATGCATGATAAACCAAAACCAAAAAGTATTTATTGAACCGTAAAAGAACTTGAGTGTACAGGACCGGAACCGAAATCAGACTGAACTGATCCATTGACACACCTTGGGTATCTACTGTTCCTTGTCGGTGGGTTTTGTATATTTACAATTAGTAACAGACAGGAGTATAGAGTATAGAGTGTAGATCAATACATGGCAGGGACTTTTGAGTTTCTTTTTTTTTTTTTTTTTTTTTATTTTTTATAGTGGAATCAGAATCATTGTACCATGACAAAATTTCACCCCAGAACTTTTTCTTTAAATCACCCAACCCTGAACTTTGCCATTAATATGAACGGCATCCCTTATTGTCAATTTGACAAACAGAAAAAGTTAAGTTACTTTTTTACCCTTTTTAATAAATTACAGCAAAATAACAAGTTTTCCATCCTTTGTTATAAACCAAATTAAAATGAAGTGAAATATAAAAGAGTTTGGTTTGGGATGGCAAGCAGTGACATCGCCGGCCAAGGAAGCTTATCTTCTCCGGTCTCTTTTTCTTCGAGTTCGGGGGAAAAAGATGACGGGACCGGTGAGGCCTAACGATTTTACATTCGTGGTATTCTTTGTGCTTTGTGTACATGGGTGGGTATCCTTTTGTGGGGAGCCCTTCTCAGTGGTTCTAGGGTGCACAGTATCATCAAGACATGTGAGTGGGTCAAGAAAACAAGAGGGAATGAAAACAAGAAATCAGTGGAAAGAAAACCGAAACAAGAAATCAAAGTTTCTTTTTGAGAAAAATTATAAAGAAGAAATCAAAATGAAAACAAAGTCGCTCGCAGAGATATGGCATTTGGCAAACCTTAAAGAAGAATCCCTCTCCAAAACACAAATTTCCCCTTGTATTTCAACGATCTTACTGGCTTATACCAACTGTTTTCAGATTCCTCGAGTACATCTGAGTTGAACTCTACACAGTTGCCGTTTGATTTGCAGATTATTTTGGATAAAGCATTTAACTCGATCAATCTAAGTGTTTCTTTGCATTTCAATTCATAGTAGGACTAGCAGATGTCTATTGGGAATAGTCCCACATTGTTAATGAGATTGGAATCCTGTGATCTTATATATGGAGAGTCCCTCCACTTATTAGTTGGAATTTTTGATTTGGAAACTTGACATGGTATCAGAGGTCCAAGTTCCCTCTCATATTAACCCTAAAAAAAAGAGGCTAAGTCACTAGAAGAGGGAAACCAGATGCACAAAAGAGGGACTATGGTCACCTAAAAGAGAGACTATATGTCACCAAAAAAATGGATTATAAGTCACCCTAGAGGGACCAGTCACCTGAAAAATGTCATGTGTTGCCACATATACTACCACATATAAACCACCCCACTAATGGTGGGGTTGCATGTGAGGGCGAGTATTGAGAATAGCTCACATTGCTAATGAGATTAGAATCCTATGATCTTATATATGGAGAATCCCTCCACTTACTAGTTCGAATTTTTGAATTGGAAACTTGACCCCTACCGGCCACAAGATCATTTGGATATTCCTATTCATAGTTTCTTTCCTTTTAGACCCCTACCGGCCACAAGATCATTTGGATATTCCTATTCATAGTTTCTTTCCTAAATTCGGAAAAGGAAAGTTCCATTTTTTTTTTCTAAGTAAGTTAATTTCTTTTTCCCAAATTAATTACATTCCAATCTCTGTAAATACCCATTTCAAGTCTGATAACTCTCAATACATAACACATTCGTCTCCCATCGTCTGTGATTTAAATTTTCAAGTTCAGTCTTTATTGTTTTATGATTTTGTGATTTAAATTTTCAAGTTCAGTCTTTGTTGTTTAACGTTTTAATTGGTAAAAGTAAAGATGAGAGTTAAGGAGAAAACAGACAGACGGAGAAGAAGATGGAGATCATGATCTGTTGGAGTTGAAGTTGTCCAAGAGGGATCCAAGGACCATCAAGAAAAAAGTTGACCGAAGGTGATCTCAACCATTTGTTCCGTCTGATCATGCTAATACTGAACCACTCATAGCAGCAACTCAACATCTCCATCTCTGCCGGTTTGACATCCTTTTCATAAACCATAATCTTGGATAAGCGTTGTTGATGTCCTTGTGCATCTCACGTAAGCCAAAGTCGGCCTTGGAATCGAGAAAGACATCAACAAGTTTATCCGAGATTTATGGTTTGTTGGTGTTACACATTGGATCTTCGCTTTCTTGTTACCGAGAAGTGCCCATGGAGGAGCTTTGGAGGAGCTTGAGAGGGTTGGATTGAAGACGCAGGAATGGGAGGTTCTTGGTATGAACTAGAGAAAGCCTCAGAATATTACACTGAGTAAGTGGGACGATCGTGAACTTAACATGCCTAGGTGCAGTATGCTTATATTGACGCCTTCGTAATTTCCTTCAAGATCAGGTAAACTTTGATCTCTGAATTCTATTAGATATCTACTCTCTGACATACAACCCCGGTGATAATATTGATTGTAACTAGACCAAACTAAGCCAACAAGTAACAAGTATTGATCGCACCATGGATTTCAAATCAGCAATGATGGGAACAAAATTTTTTTTTTCGGGGTAGTTATCAATTTAACAATGGATTGGAATTTTATTTTTTTGGTTTGTTGATTGCTGGGATGTTTCCCAAAATCAGTAACAAATAATGTGTCATTAATTTTTATCATTTTTTTTAATCTAGATTATTCAAGTTACGGAAATCCCAGAAACCATAACTAAATCATTTTGACTAGTATTGTGCACCCTTTTTTTTTCTATTATTACTGCAGAGATCTAGTTATAGGAATCCCAGAAACCATGTACCAATTATACCGATTGGATTCAACCATTAGGGCCATATTTGGATGGGATTCGATTCTGGGATTCTCAACACTGTTGATCACAGGATGACAATGAGAGAGAGGGGGTGAATCGAATTGTCTTCAAAAATCCTTCTCAATAATTCTTTAAAGATTGACGCTGCTCAAAGCTGACACCTCATTCACTGGCCACAACCACATTACCATAGAAGCAATCACAAATACACAGTCGTATGCACAACCACCTCGCTACTACAGAGTGGCAATGTCTATCATGTTGTGCACACCCGTCTTGCAAGCCATTTCACGTACTTCACAAGATACAAAATAAACACAATCCATAACACAAGATATACGTGGTTCACCACCATAGTGTGTGATGGCTAGTCTACGGAGTAATGCCTTATGGGCTCCATATATACTCAATACGCTTCTTTTAGTTGTACATACAGCAGAGAGTACATACACTCAGTTTACCTTGTATAAAACCAGGAGGGCACAAATGTGCCTACAATTCAGGTATCAAGTACCAGTGTTCAGCACATGTTGCACACACCATGCTTAATCCACACCCACGGGAAACAAACAATTATAGTTTTGGGCTTATAACAATGCCCTCCAATTTTAGCATAGGCTAGTTAGGTATTCATCATCCATCACCTACAACTAGCATATAATGAGTACAGAAATTAAACAATGCAACTCATACAAGGTTAGGAATTTTACAACCCTTGTCTGGCATTTTCTGGTACTCTGGGAAGACTCTGGATGTCCCTATGAAGCCTGGCATAGTCCTTAGGTCCATTAGAGTTTTCAATTCATTGTGTACACCACACTTTCCTTCTCACTCATCTTCATAACATCAACACATCATTCAATACTTCCAGTGGCTCATTGCAATCTCCAACAACCCCCAATATTGGGAGAACTCAGTTCTTTATATACACCATTGCTCAGAAACATTTTCCCTCTTTCTCACAAGCTAACAATCACTAAGAATACTCTATGAAAATTCTACCAACCTCAAATCACTCTCTTTAAAGCACCAGGGAAAACCAAGATGAGGTTGGTGAGTGATTGAATGCTTACTCATCAAGCAAAAAACATCAAAACCCCCTTTTATCCACTTCTTCTCTCTTCTCTGCTCACTTGAGCTCCATTAATGGCTCACTACCATTATGGCTCCTTCAATTCTTTTCATTGGAATCTCAATAACCTCCTTAAACTTTGATGTAAAGAATCAATACATTAAAACTCACACTAACCTTCCAAGAGAGGTTTTTTGCCCAAAAACCAGAGAGAGTCCTACTCCATCGTCCCCAAATCATGCCCAGATGGTAGAGCATTCAAAATCATGAACGTGGGCTTTTGGATCGTCCGATTTGGACACCAGATCATCAAGTTATGATCGATTGAAGTTAGGCCAATGAAAATAAGCCAAATAGAATCTTTTGATCGAAATTCATACACCCGCGCTGCACAGAATCACCGCCTTCTGATAGGTCAGAGGGCGTGTCGAGTTTTCATTCGTTGCCTCTAGAACCTTCAATCCTGTCCACACAATCTCTGAAAAAGGTAGAAGAGAAACTGGGCCATCAGATCGGCTCCAACACGTCAGTCTCTAGCCGGTCACATCATGACCATTGGATATGGATCATTTCCACCACCGCCATGTACATGCGCTACACCGAATAGCCACCATCGCTAACATGACAGAGCGTGGTTATCGATCTCTGATTAGCGGTAGAGAGCATCATGAATTCTAGTCGTAGGATTTCACAAAAATGGCAGGATTTATTTTACACCGTCCGATCGACTTCATAGCGTCTGAGGGGATCAGAATCACTCGAGGCCACTGGATCTTGATGTTGCGTGATGTAGCACGGTACACGCGGAACATGGAATCACGATTTGACCTTCGTATTTTGTGGATCACAATTATGACCTGCGCCCAGCCAATAGGCATAGGCAGGAGAATCTCGACGGGATCTCTGAGAATTACTGGATCCCGCAATTTATCAAGCTGCTAGATCAAAATCAGGTTGGCGTGGTTTCCATCCTTTTCGTAGATCATGAATCTCTGCCCTTTTTAGATACCCAAAATACCCCTAACAAATCCCAAAAACTCACATCTTAGTCGATTTCTTCCAGAGAGATTTTCTCTCTCCTAAAAAACCATCGAACGGTTGGCAGGCATGCACCTGGGCTTGCGGCATAAGCTGCTCGACTTTGCTTGCGGGAGAGCATGGTCATGTGCATGTGGCTATGGCCTACAGGCCTTGCTGCCTTATGGGCCTTGCCGCTGCTGGCTCTTGTTGCTATGGACCCATGCGACATGGCCTTGTGACACAGCAGCTAGCCTGTGGCTAAGACATGTGGTTGCTGCTGCTATGCGGCCTGGGCTGCCATGTGGCCTGGCCACCTCAGTAGTGGGACCCACATGTGGTGGTCCCACACTCATTTTCTCTCTCTTCTTTCTCTTTATCTTCTTTCTGTTTTCATTCTGTGCTTGCCATTTGCCACATCAGCTATGATTGCCACACAAACTATGGGACCCATACTCTCTCTCTATTTTCTCTCTCCTCTTTTTATCACCATTCTCTCTCTAGAATTTCTCTCTCTTCATTTTCTCGGTCTAGATCAAACAAGCCTTATCATTAGTGAGACCCACTTTGTAAAACACTGTAGAACACACCCAAGGCTTCTTCATCACTGTCACTTGCACAGACACTCTCTCTCCTACACTGACACCCTCTCTTTTCATTTCTCTGACTATAAGCTCAACTATGCTGCCACCTCAGTCAAGTTGCCAACAATGACAACATGTGGCCAACAGACACATCTCGATTTTAGGATCTAGCTTGTATTTAAGATGGCAAAAAGTTGCAGAATCTGGGATATAATAATGGGAAATTCTAGTTGTAACAAGGGTCTCGTTTTTGTCAAATTTAAATCATCAGCCCCTAAATTAATATCAAAACTAAACCTTAAGTATTGAGGTTACCAAGATGATTTTCTTTAATGCACACACATTAATTGGGCCTTGATGATTTTCTTTAATGCACACACATTGGGTAATTACAAGGCTAAATGTTACTGTCACACCCTAATTCCGACTGAACCAGAAGTGTGAGTGAACCATCACTGAACCAACGTATCACACCAGGATCTCAATAAGACTGTGTCCATTCATACTAACCATTGCACATAACCATAATCAGAATATAATAAAATATAACGAAAGTCTTAAATTAAATGAATTGAATTCTCTATTGATAATTTAAATAAAATATCCAATTATTCTTCACACTAAAACGTAAATAAATATCCTTACATCAATTGTAATTCCAACTGAAAATAAATAAATAAACTAAACAATCAACATCCTAGAGGTACACGCAGAAAGGGCACTCGCATGATGCGTCATGCTCGTCCTCCCCTACTTGTACTTCTAAAGCAGCAACACCCCCATACGCTGGAGCATCCATGTAGTCTTCCACAGTATAACCTGCATCAACATCTAAAAACATGCATATATATACAGGGTGAGCTCACAACTTAGCTCAGTAAGACAATCAGACAATGCAACAACATATGCATGAGTAACATTCACATTATGGTCTGGTTTTAAGTTTGTAATGTGCTATAGAAAGGATTAGCAACCACCGCACCTCTATACACGAGTGTGTGAATAAGCCGCCCAATGGATCAAACACCACTGACGTCGTCCTACATGCACCCACCATGGAATAGAGATAGAGCTAAAGCGTCCGGATCAAACACCGCCAACACTTCTCCTGATACCCTACCCATACCAACACATAAGGCCCTTTTGGCAGGACTTGTAAACTGGGCTCGCAACTAACCAATCCTATATGTCATCACAGTAGGCCCTATCCTAGCACAGCTCCCTACCGCATAGAGATAAAGCTAGAGTCTAATGGCCAGGCCGGAGACCACAGTGCCACTTCCTCTCCCTGATACCCTACCCGCACCAAGCATGCTAAGACAGAACAATACGAAAAGGTGCTAGTGTGAGGAATGATCCTAGACCCCAGGCCCATCCCATTCCACACACCAATGAAAACAATCACATGCCTAACAGTCACATCCTAGCATAGCGAGTATGCATGAATAATAATAATAACTGAAAGTAAAGATGACATGCGAGTATGCACAAACATCAGTCCATAGAATCATAATTATTAACAACGTTTTACTGTTATTAAATTATTAGGGTATAGGTTCGATTCCCTTGCCTGACGCTTGATTGATAGCTTGCTCCTCATCACAGAATCCAAACTTTCTATCACAAGGTCCTACACGACGTTAGGGTTGAGTTAGAATAGTTTTTCTTAGGGTTTACGTTGGTCGAAAAACCAACAAGGTCAAAACACTCCTCACAGAGCAGACCGATCGCAGGTAGCGGTGGCAGGTATCGGCCGCAGCACTGTGGGGAAAGGTGCGACCGGAATGGTCAATCGGTACCCACAGACCAGGCTCTGGGAGATACCGGTCGTAGGTACCGGTCGCATATGGTGCGATCGATATGTCTCCGGAAGACCATACACCGCGTTCTCGCCTTCCGTCGGTCACCCTCTGTTGATTCTAGGGTTTCTCCTATACATTCTAGGTCTGAGCACTGAGTTAGAGTTGTTTGCAGCTCCATTCAAGTCCTAGTTTCGATGATCTTCAACCTAAAACTTGAATCTAGGGTTTACCGACTGGATTAGGGTTTGACAAAAAATTCAGATTTAGATCAACAGATCAACAGTTCGCCTTACATGATATTGATCTAATCATGACTAACCATTCTAGAACGCATAATGTAGAGGAAGGTTTAAGCACTTACCGTTGGTTCGTGGTAATGTGTTCTTCGTCCAACGACAATGGCGGTTCTTCCCTCTCCTTCCTTAGCTCCTTCTCCTTCTTCGATCTCTTTCTCCTCTCTAGGGTTTGTGAGGATCAATGAAAGGGATTTAAGGAGGTTTAGGAGTCCTTATATAGAATAGGGTTGAGTTTAGGAAGCCCCCTAACATTAGGAAAGTCCTTTGGTTCGAAATTTGAAAAGTGGGACCCGTAGAGATTCATTTTCGGATCTAAGTGGTCTGCCTGCGTAGGCATACCGGTGACCGGTACCATCGACCGGTATGAAAAATATCATTTAGTCTGGTCTGTTTTCATACCTGGTTGTCATCCGCTCGTCCCGTCTGGCCAGTGATGATTGGAAAACCTATTACGACATGAATTAAATGTTTATATCGGGTTCATGGAGTACAGGTCTTACAACTCAACCTCTTGTTACATTTAGATTCACCCTTTACTAATTATATATGGGGAAAATTTCACGCACTTCCCCTGCACTTTGCCATAAAGACAAGCAACCCTCAACTTTGAAGACAATATTCTAACCTCTCCTTATATGCAAAGCTGTGATATTCAGCCGATCTGTTAAATTGTGACATGTCCTCCACTTAAATGATTTAATGTTAAAGTTACCCTCAAACAGATATGAACTAATTATTTTACCTTTTTTTTAATAAAATAAGAATTAAAAGATAGAACTTTAACAATCTTGATCTTATCCTCTTTCATCTTCAATGTAATTTTTTTTACTTCTCAGAAATTGGAAAGGCTTTGGGACGATGAGCCACTGGAACTCTTCTTATGTGTCTCAAGATCACTGTCGTGATGACTGTGTGTTGTTTCTTCTTTCCTATGAGGTTGATGTTGGCAATAAGTAGGAAGGTAACAAAGATGGCCACAAGGGGATGAAAATGGTTCTTGTTCTTTATGATGATCATCCACCATGTTCAAACTGCAAAAGCTATGCGGTGTTTCTTTGCCAGTAATGGTACTATTGCCTTCTTTGTTTGATGTTGTTTGGGTGTATCCATTGCTTGTATTATTTAAACTTAGATGGATGTCTGCAAGAAAACCAGAAAATGGCTTAAAAGGAATAACTTTGGCATAACCAAATGCAACAACAATGTGGAGAAGGGATCGACCATCATTGTTCCTAAGCGATGGAACCCTTTGAAGCTGTTATTGAAAAATGCCATAATATCAACGAGTCTCCTCTCTTTGTTTCCCGTAAAGGATCTTCATCCCTAATTTGATTCTTATGGTTTTCTGATTTTCGGATAATCTATTTCCATCTCCATGACCACCATAAGTTTGATGTTTAATTTCCATCTTCGGGTTTAGGTTTCAAGAAATTTTGTTAGAACTCTTTGGTCACTAACCCATTAGGTTTGCAATTCTAGGATTCAGTTCGATCCATTGGTGCAATTCAGCTCCTGGGTTCTTAGCCCCCAAGTCATCCTTGTTTGTGAGGTTGAAATCAACAACCAAATCTGGTTGCTACCATACTGCCTGATCCACTTTTAGAAACTTAATTATTACTAAAAAAAAATACCACGATTTTGGCCTCTAACTTGCCTTGGGGCTGACCTAAGGTTGCCTGAGCTGGAGTGTACGAAATCGATTTGCCGACGTCGACATCTACGATGTACCCGTGTATCAGCCCTCCACTCATATTCAAACACTGAGACTCGATGGTGTCACAACTGGATCATGCAACATAGGATGAGGACCTCAACGCTCCATGCTTCGCTGTATAAATGCAAGTTGTCCCCCAAGGTAATCCCTAATCGATCTTTTGTGCACACTCGAATTCTCTCTATGACCCCCCTTCTTTAAATTGGAGCTCGTCCTTGACAACTCTTGCCTGCTTGTACTCGAAATCTGACTTAGGCATCAAAGTGTCCCCCATGCCAAGTTACCCAAAGACTTCTGCCTCCCAATTTGTGGTGGCAGGTTTTTGCTCACCGCAGACCAGCGGGACAATTTCCCACCGCAACACATACCAAATATAGCCTTATCATCGACCTTGACCTATTGCTTAGATGTAACGCTGATGGAGAATGTGGCTAAAATAGATTTTCTGTTTTCATTACTGATGAAAGCTATACTATATCATAGGGACATTCAAGATGGTGTGCAGTTCTAATTATTATAGGTGCAAACCAAGTAGAGGCTCGAACAAGTATTATATGTTGGAAGGCTTGGATGTCTGTAATGTTAATTATGTTGATAGGGAGGAGGTGACGTTAGGCAGGGCTCCTTTAATCTGTGCTTTGATTTCCACAATCTCATTTGGTAGTCTCAGAGGAATTTAGAAACATGTTTCTTTCTGCAACCCATATTATTCATTTTTGTAAAGAAATGGGTCATTAAACAAATAACAAAGAATAATTAAAATAACACGCAAATAACAATAAAATAATTAGAATAAGTAAATCCAACTCAAAGAGGTATCTTCAGTGACAATAGTGTCCAAACCAGCAATACTTTCCCCCTCCTTTCACGCATCCCTCCTCTTCCCAATTTCCCCTGCTGTGTATCCACCAAAGCAAATTGGACAGTGAGTTCCCATCATCAAAGCCATTCAAGCTTCTTATCTTATCCAAGGCTCTATACTTGTCATACATCCCTTCCAATGCATACACAAAACCCTTCCAACCTTCTATAACCCCCTCTCTTCCCAAGGCCAGTAAAGTCCATTCTACTAGCTCTTTTACAAATTCAACATTAGAGAACAAAACCTCAGTGATAGGCAATAATGGAAGCACTTGAATTCCAAGCCTACATTCCCTCCAATTAGGTGGAGCAAACCAAAGTCCACTATCCCTCTTGCTAGCCCACAACACACCCACAACTCTGTTTTGTCCACTGAACTCTGCTTCATACATGTTCTCCCCTTCCCTTATGTGCCACCACGTTTGTGCAGATTGAATCTCCATAGCTGCAAGTGTTGAGCCAATGGACACCAACTGTGTGTCCCCATAACTCAATCCCATCAATGCTGCCGAATAGTAAGCATTCACTGCCTCGCTTGTGCTCTCCTGATTCCTTCCGTCTGCAAATTCAGTGAGTCCTCCAGCCCAAGAATGCAACTTCCAGAGATCAAAATTTCTCAAACGTGTGTATTGCGACTTCGACTGCCTGCCCAGCGTCATAAAATCAGCCATTAGTGAATACGCCTGAGGCTTATACTTCCTCCCCCAAGCAGGGTCAATCTTTGCAAGCACTGCAATAGCATAGAGAAAGTAGCCCAGATGATAATGATGATCATTGTATATCCCAAACCCAAAGTCAGCTCCCGAATCCAATGACCCTTGTTTAGTGACAATTCCTCCCCATTTGGGATCGTACAAGAACCCATTGCCAATGAAATTCCCATCTAACCATGGCTCAATTGAGTCACTCAAGAACTTCCGTATCGTTTGAATGACATCAGGAAAGGACACCTCCTCTGCAATTAATGCCAATCTTGCTGCCCTTGCAATTGCCTTTCCATAGAAGTAAGAAGAACTAGTTGTTATTGGAGATGAATTCAGACCTTCAACATCTTTGAAGAGGACAGAACCAATTTCTGGAAAGGATTCTTCATTTATCCCATGAACTGAATGCCAAGTTATTGAAACAGGGTCAGGTTTCAAGACCCACGAGTCCCCCACAACACCAACAAGCTCACCATCCATGCTTCTATATTTGAATTCCTCTAAAACAGAAACATCTCCATCATCAATCGACAAGAGCTTTAAATGAAGAGGATGGGCAAGCATGAGTAGGTCTCCCCATCCCTTCTTGTCCCATTTGTACTCTAAACGGAAGGGCTGAGTGAGCATTGCATCTCCAGATGTTGGATAAGAATTACTGAACCGATCAAGGATCATTTCATATCGTGGGTCAGAATCAGGCAGTATTGCAAACTTGATTATTCCAAAAAATCTTTCAGAAGTAAGTAGAGATGTGCTGCTCTGAGTCAACTTGATAGGCGACGAAGTGTAGCACAGCCATGTCTGATTGTTGTTAAGATAAATTGTATGCTTTGTGAAGGAACTGTTAGGTGTGAAGGAGAGAACATCATGGATCGTTGAGATAAAAAGAGGAGTTGCGCGGTTGATGGCACATGTCAGATATGGGCTTCCTCGGACGAGGAACCACCGAAGGTTACCGGGGAGATCTAAGGTGACACTAAGATCACTAAAAGAGGAGATGATATGTTTGTTATGGGTATCATCGGTGGTGTTCTGGGTAGCTGATATGATGAGATCTTGAATGAAGATTTGATAGATGAAAGCTGAATTAACGAAGCGAGATGGGTAGCAGAGGGAGAGGGCAGAGGATGATGATTTGATTAGATAAGGGTGTATATATTCAGGCTGATCGCCATTTTTGAGAACGAAGTTCTGGAAGAATGAATTCGTGGGAAGTGGTGATGAGAGGAGATCTGGAGAGAAGAAACGAGATGGGTCAGGAAGAATAGTTGATTGCGTCTGAGGGAAGAGGAAAGGAAAAGAGGGCTTCTGTGGAGGTGATGGCATGGTAGGCATTGTGGGTTCAAGAGAGGGAGAAGGAGAAGGGGAAGGGGGAGGAAACTCAGGTGGTTGAGAAGTGGGTTTAGAGGGCCTACAACGTTTTCTGAATGATTTTGTGAATAGGGTTTTGACTTTTCGTTTCAACTTCTTCATCATTTTGATTAGGATTTTTTTTTGTTGGACAAGATGGAAGCAACTGGTTTCTGGCTTGAACTAGGGATGGCTAGAGGAGGAAAAAATTTAAATGTTGAATGTTGATTGTAATATGCAAAACTAAAAGACTAAAAGAGAAAGCTGAACTACACTTTTGAGAGTTGAGTCCTGCATTCAAAGAGAGGCAATTTTGGGGTAATGGATGGATGAGAATTGGATTGCAAGGGAAGACGATAACGATTTGGAAATAGAGTATTCAATTAGGTATGCCATTTGTGCTAGGGAGGTCGCAAGTTTGTAGCTGCATCCTGCAAGATATATTGGGCATTGATCATTTTGATTGAGGCAAGGTATATATAGGAAGGTAGGGTTTAGGAATGTTGATATCTTGTTTTTCCTATCTTGTTTGTGGCTTGAACTGGGGACGGTAATAGGAGGAACAAATTTAAATGTTGAACGTTGATTGTAGTATTCAAAACTAAAAGACTGAAAGAGAAAGTTGAACTTCACTTTTGAGAGTTGTCCTGCATTCAAAGAGAGGCAATTTTGGGATAACAGACGGGTAAAAATTGGATTGCAAGGGAAGACGATAGAGATTTGGAAATAGAGTATTCAATTAGGTATGCCATTCGTGCTAGGGAGGTCACAAGATTGTAGCTGCATCCTGCAAGACATGTTGGGCATTGATTTTGATTGAGGCAAGGTATAGGAATATAGAAAGGCAGGGTTTAGGAATGCTTGAGGTGCAAGGAATTAATATCTTGTTTTTCCTATCTTTTTGTGGCTTGAACTGGGGATGGTTGTAGGAGGAACAAATTTAAATGTTGAACGTTGATTTGTAATATTCAAAACTAAAACACTGAAAGAGAAAGCTGAACTACACTTTTGAGAGTTGTCTCTTGCATTCAAAGAGAGGCAATTTTGGGGTAATGGATGGGTGAGAATTGGATTGCTAGGGAAGACGATAGAGATTTGGAAATAGAATATTCAATTAGGTTTGCCATTCGAGGGTGAGCCTTGGTGTGATGGTAAGGTTGTCATATTGCAATCTGGTGGTCACGGGTTCAAATCTTGGAAACAGCCTCTCCACATTGTGGAGGTAAGGCTGCGTACATTCTGTCCTCCCCAGACCTTGCAGTAGCGGGAGCCTCGTGCACTTGGATGCCCTTTTTAATTAGGTATGCCATTCATGCTAGGGAGGTCACAAGATTGCAGCTACATTCTACAAGATATGTTGGGCATTGATTTTGATTGAGGCAAGGTATAGGAATATAGAAAGGAAGGGTTTAGGAATGCTTGAGGTGCAAGGAATTGATATCTTGTTTTTCCAATCTTGTTTGTGGCTTGAACTGGAGACGATTAGAGGAGGAACAAATTAAAATGTTGAACGTTGATTGTAATATTCAAAACTAAAAGATTGAAAGAGAAAGCTGAGCTACACTTTTGAGAATTGTGTCCTGCATTCAAAGAGAGACAATTTTGGGGTAATGGACGGGTGAGAATTGGATTGCTAGGGAAGACGATAGAGATTTGAAAATAGAGTATTCAATTAGGTATGCCATTCGTGCTAGGGAGGTCACAAGATTGTAGCTGCATCCTGCAAGGTATGTTGGGCATTGATTTTGATTGAGGCAAGGTATAGGAATATAGAAAGGTAGGGTTTAGGAATGCTTGAGATGCAAGGAATTGATATCTTGTTGAGAAGAAAGTGAAATTGTGTAAAGGAGGTGCTCAATTTTTCATAAGAAAAGTATCCTGTATATCTTTACGAAGCTATGTTTGAAAGGGGAGAATAAAAATTGAACTGTTTTACATTGATCATGCATGAACTTCAGGTTGAAACCTCCAACAATAATTTATTTATTCCTCTTTGGACATCAGTTGAAAAAAAAAATAAAGTAATATAACTGACTTAATTAGATGATCAGTCTATTATTACCGTCTTGTACTTGCATTTAAATCTGATGCACGTTGTTTGTTCTTGGATATGCATGCCTGATAGTTGTTTTTTATTGTTGTTGTGGTCACTATTGCTGCATTTCAGAGGTGCGCGGATATGGTGTCAAGGATAAGGCTGGAATAAAGCTAATGAAACCACTCTTTTTGCCATCTATGAAGCCATGCACTTCTTCGTTGTAACTGTGCTTGTCTGTTTGATCTGGTCTTTTGATGTTAAAAGCTCATTAGGATGGAACTACTATACTACCTTTGCACTGTAATTGATGTTTGGTTTATGCCCATATATAGTTGAGTGAAAGCCATTAATCTTCTTTATACTTGTATGAGAAGTTTTTATCGAAAAGAGTCTTACAGTAGTATTTGGAGGCAGTAACTGCAGTTATTTTTTACAGTTAACACTAATACTTCATTTCCTTTCCAAACAAGAACTGAATGTGGGAATTGAGTCATCTCTTGCAGTCATGTTAATACTTTTCCATTTCTTGGAACAGAATAATGACTAATGAAGTGTGATATGGTGATCTTTGAGATTTTTTTTTTTTTATCATGGGATGAGATACTAAAATGATCCACCACGTGGCATAGTGATCTTGTCAAGGATGTTGGGGTTCTATTCTTGTGTTTAATCCAAATAGAGTGAAACCACAATCCTTAGTCTCGTACCTTTATATATAAAAAAGATACACCAATATACTGTTTGATCAACTGCTGCGAAGGCAGGGTGAGAGGTGTGTGAGATGTTCTTTGTTAAGATTGAAATTCATGTCTCCCAAGCCTAGTATCATGCCTCATGTAAGAAAAACTTAGAACCTGTATGCTTAGGGACTAGGGTACAAGACAACGATGCAGAACTTGTTTGTAAATCATGTAGGTGTTCCCATCAGTAAGTTCTTTCACCTTCATGTAACACCCCCTCCATTCATGAAACATCCCTTCCCCCCTCCCAACTCCAAAAAAAAAGGAAAAAATAGTAACTCAAATTTTTAATTTTTTTATTATTATTTCAAAGTAAAGTATCTTAATTTAAGATTCTAAGAAAGACCAGAAATTATACTAATGAACAAAAAAATATATTTGGAAGGGAGGATTATATCTCCTGCAGGGATGTTCCTATTGCTTAAGGAGCAGTGGAATTGGGATCTGGTCATCCAACATGGTTGCCTTTCGCGTCAAAACAATTTTACAAAATAATTTTTTATTTTTGAACAAAAATTCCTATAATTTCATTTTTATTATGTTATTCTTGGGTTCTTGTATGTTTATCCAAAAAAAAAAAAAAATCTTGGATTTTGTATGAGGATTCTATGATTTGGGTACAAACAAGCTATCTTCATAAGCTTATTAAGGTGGCCCCATCACATGGAATATGGGATGAGACCTAAATTGTGTGAACAGGTGGACCGGAAGGTTGGCTACTAACATTTAAAATTTGGCTTAACCAGAATTGCTAAGTGATAAAATAGGGTTTGAAAATACAAGGTTTACATAGAACTAGCCATTTTCATTATAAAAAAAAAACAAAAAAAAACCATAGGTTGTCATGGAACGGTATTTGATTGAAGTAATCTTTGAAATTAGACATGTTAATCTACACCATAAATTATCAATCCAACGGTTAGAATTATCATATCATCATTTCAAGTGATGTGTGGATTTGATAAGCTTATTAAATTTGGCTGTTAGAATGAGTTTTTCTTATAATTTATGCTTGGTAAGGGTGTTAAAATTGGGTTCAAACTGATACTAAGCCAGCACGATTCAGCCCAAATTGAACTGAAATTGAATCTCGTTGGACTATAATTGGACTGAGATTTTAGAGGCCAGCGAAAAACCAAGACCACATCGATTGATAAGCCTAAAACAAATGGACCCAATAAGTCCAACTGGAACCAAACCAATCCGATAGTAGACCGAGAAGAACTCATTACTTTTGTTAAATATACACGTAGAAAACCAAAACTGAACCAACCTGATAATAGACCAATAGAACCTATTAAACCAACTTGTTACTGCGAAACCGTACCAAAATGAGATCAATAAGATCCATTAGGCCAGCACGACAAACACCCAAAATCAAATCAGACCAAAACCGAAAATTGTATATTGGGCCATAATTAAGCTTGCGTGTACAGGACAGAAACCGAAATAGGACTGCACCAATCCATTGACACACCTCAGGTATTTACTGTTCCCTGTGGGTGAGTTTTGTAGATTTACAATTAGTATTAGACAGGAGTGTTACCCTTGTTTCCACCCCATATAGAGGGTAGATCAATACATTGCAGGGACTTTTGAATTTTTTATAGTGCAATCAATATCATCGTACTGTTTAACTTGGATAATTTTACTAGGTCATGTAATGGGATTGATTCCAAAAAGGTGTTTTTCTAGCTGGATTGTCCGATCCTGATCATAGTTATTTAATTCGGATTCGGGAATTATTCGGAAAAAGAATAATTCAGAATGAGTCGTTTCGATAATTTAAGAATTCGGTTAAAGATGTGGTAAAAAAAGCGGACTTAAAATAAAATTCGAATTCAGTTCGGTTCGGGAATTATTCTTTTGTCTAAAAAAAATTCGGACAAAAAATTCGGATATTAATTTTTAATATTTTGTGCTCCTATCAATCCATTATTACACCTGCAGAATAAATAAGTGACATTAGAATAATATTTAATTTATAAATAACAAAATAATACATAATAAATGGGTATGTGTGTATAACGGTGGATTTATTAGATTTCATTACAATATATAATGTGGATCATTAGATTTTATTATAACGTGATTTTTAAACTTATAATTAGTCTTAGATTGAAAAAGATGCAAATAGTTATGGCATTAAGTTTTTTTTTTTTTTTTTGAAAAACTTTATTTGAGAATAGTAGTTAAGGCATTAAGTCCTCCATTAGGATATTAATAGTTTTTTTAAGTATAAGAATTATTCGGTATAATTCGGATATGAAAGAATTATTCGTGATATTTATTTCTGGACAAAAAATGCGAGAATTTTAAAGAATCATTAAATATAATTCGAATTCAGGAGAATTATTCGTATTATTCGGTTCGAAAGAATAATTCACGAATAATTCGAAGAATTAAATAACTATGATCCTGATCCGTATTGTATTGATTTTGGAAAACCACCGATGCCTAGCTTTATAAGCATGGTTACCAGTCTCTTCTTTTATTCTTCCAAAAGTCGGGGTTTTCTAATTGTAGCAAATGTTTTTAGATGCAATTGTAATATGACCTTTTTACAGTAAGATTTGCATTAATTCTTAAATGAAATATCAAAACTGATTATTGTAATTCCGATCCATCAAATGTTGTTTTCGGTTGTCTCTATTTTCCTTGGATAAGACCATACAACACAAATAAATTGCAATTCCGATCCACTAAGTGTTGTTTTTTAGGTTATAGTGATCAATCTAAGGGTTATCGGTGTCTTGATATATCCACCAATTGAGTCTACACATCTCGGGCTTGGATCCTCTGCAGCCATGCAGCCCCATCTAGGCTGCTGGATTGCCTTGGATGCACATGTAGATGTGCTCTCAATGGCCTAGATGCGACTGTAGAGGTTGCACAGCTGCAAGAAACTCAAGCCCACACATCTCGCCATGTCGTATTTGGTCTGATTTATCTCCACAAAACTTGGAGCAATCCACTCCTAAATTAGATGTTGTTGACTTCTTTGGAATTTCTCACTCTCCCGTATAGAAATCCTCTCCCACCTAACTTTGGGCGGGAGAGTTGGCGGCCTAGATGGATGGCCGCCACCTGGCTCTTAGGTGGATCCGAGTCCTCCATCCGAGCCGACACCCCAGTCGATGGTTGATGAGAAGGTCAAAATTGCATTCGTGAAAAATAAAATAAACTCAACCAACCTGAGTATTAATCAGGTCCTATGCAGATCAAATCTGGAAAACTGGGAGGACTACCCTCATTTTTTTTTTAAGAACTATCAAGAATCAAGATGCAGCTGCATTAGACACTAATGTCGTATGGAGGCCTACGTGCAAGGTTGGGAGACCCACAAGGTGTCGTTGGCAGCTGTATGGGTAGTTATATTATGGGTTGGGCCCTTTATTTTCTTGTGTTTCATTGTAATGGGCTTAGTTTATAAGTACCGTCCACTAAGGGCACGAAACAGGGAAACCCCCAGGTCATCAAGATAGAAGCGTCTTTCCACTATAAAACCACTCAAGAGGACACATCCACCATTATCAACAAAAGTCGAGAGCAAAATCGACCATAGAACCCACCTCCAACATCCTCTCACATCCTTATAAATAGTAACAACCACCAAGATTACATCACTTGAATATTTTTGTATTTGACCCAAATCACTCTGACATACAACAACTCCATTGTTTATTGCGTCAGTAGTTTTACTTTGGTACTTCTGCCATCATAACATTTCCTACCCCATTTTCTTTATACCTCTAGTCAGTCTCCCAGAAAGGTCTGAACCCACATTTTGTTTATTTCCCAGTGTCCTGACTCAAGGCATCGGAAAGACCAAAGGGCTATAAGCCCGAACTCCAGACGGTATTCAAATCCTCTCCTCTGGGAGGATGGAGACTCTACCGTCAGATGGTCGACATGTGAGTCTCCGGTGAATCCAAGCCCCACGTTTGAGTGGACACCTGAGTGGACAAGCTGAGCCGATAGGGGTGTCGGCTTGGATGTGGGGCTCGGATTCACCCTAGACCCACGTGTCGGCCATCCTACGGGGGTGTCCCCGTCCTCCGAAAACCATTGGGAGGAGAGGATGTGGATCTGTTCAAACGACCAGAGTGACAATTCGTCACTGTCTTGGTACTCGCATATCCCTCTAATATTGGGATCCTCTCCTGTAATCCAGTCGTGTCAGTCGTCCATCAGATGGATTGAGGTTCTTGACACACATGTTGATGCATCCCAATTCATCTGATGGACAATTGATAAGCTGGGTAATAGAAGAGGATTTTTTTTCCCTAATATTGCCGTGAATGTAATAAACCTTTGGTTGTACATGTCAAGTTGAATTTTAATGATCTTCCCCATTCATACAAGCTCTTTACCCCAGTCCTCCTAGTTTCGCATATTTTTTGATCTATTCATAGACTAGTATCTTTAAGCTCTGTTTGTTCTATTGACAATTCTACTATACAAATGATATTTTACGTACAAAATTTTTCATTTTATGTTTTTATTTTATTTTATTTATTTATTTTTTTGCATTTTACGTTAAAGAAAGCAGTGGAAACTGAATTACTAAGGCTTTTAATTATTGGACGCTAGTTTTTTTTTTTTTTTTTTTCTTATTTAAGTTCTCTGCTAATGGCAATGCCAAAATTAGGGAAGATACCGATACTGATAGACGTATGTGGAATGAATATTACCAATAAAAAAGAGGGTATTTAATTGTATTTTGATATGTGGTTAATTTAGACCATACTAACTCGATTGGTATGGACACATCATTTGCCCACTAACGAAATAAATGCCCTATGACATTTGAAAGAAATAAATCATATACTCTTATGACAATAATAATTTATTTCTTTGTTTTTAAGAGTTGGGAGGGGGGACTTTTTTTTTGTTGTACACAGGTGCAAGTACCAGCCCTTCATTCAATATGGAAGGTGTAGTCATGAGATTACATCTTTATTTCATAAGACGGATGAAAGTACGATAGTGTCAACGGGTTGGTTTTAGTCTGCGCCAAATCAATGTCAGGCTTTTTAGGGCCTAACTGAAACATGTCAATTAAGAAGTTCGAACTGGGTAGGTGCGTTGTACACATTAACTAACGGACTGGTCTGGTTTCGGATTGTTATCTGGCTTAGCTTCTTGGGTTGTTATCAGAGTTTGAACCGGTTAAGGTTGATAGCCTTGTAGGAAACCCAATAAGGCCACTGAGAAGACTGAAGTAGTGAAAGTAGGAAGCTACAATTTAATATTTTGGTATGGTCCAGGCCATTAGTGGGTTCGGGCTCTACCACCTGATTTTTTGAGCCGGTTTTAGGGTAGTTCAAACTGGATTGGAACCAGTAGAATATGTCATACCTCAACCCGAAATATGTTCAATACCAGTTCAGTCTGAATTAGTTTCAGATTATTTCAGTCTGTCTTGGTCTAAACTATCGGTTCAATCCCAAAATCAACCCCCCAACAACCGTACATATCAGACCGAATGTGAAACTTTTTTTTTTTTTTTCATAAAATTAAGATTTCGAATAACTTCATTAAAAAAATATTAATCTGAATTTATTTACCCTACAAAAATGAACCATACTAAATAATAATTGAGTTGAGAGAGAGAATGCGAATGAACCGTTAGATCTGGTCATCCAACATAATTGCTTTAATTAGAACAGAAGTTCCTTGGGAGTTCATTTTTATATAACGGTTATTTTTGGGTTTCGTAGGAGGATTTTATAATTTAGGTATAATTTTCGGAATAGCTGACTATCAAGGTGGCCCCATTACTAGTCCACACTTAGATGAGATGAGATGAGATGAGATCTTCTAGATCGTGTGGAGAGGTGGGCCCGAAGTTGGACCGTTAACATATAAAATTCTGTTTAACATGAACTCGCCAAACTGTTAAACTTAGAGCCTTAGATAGGAAGTTGCCATATATATTTAAAAGTTTCCTTCCTAATTAAACTCGGAAAAGGACTTTCCGACTTTCCTTTTTTTTCTTTCCTTTCCTGGAACCGCCATCTCTATAAATATCCATTTCAGTCTCCATGGTTAACCCATTAATTCGTCTTGCATTATTACTGCCGTTTTAATAATTTTCAAGACATTCATCGCGGCGCGTCTCCCATCGTGTCTGATCTGATTTTTAGTCTTTATTATTGTTTAGAGATTTCGTGATTTAAATTTTCTACATCCGTCTCTGCCGTCTACGTACGATTTGGTGAGAGTTGCAACGATGACAGTGATTAAGAGAAAACGAAAAGACAGAGCTAGAAAAGAAGATGATGATGATGATCATGATCTGTCGTTGGAGTTGAAGTTGTCCAGGGGGGATCCATGGACTGTCAAGAAAAAATTGACCGAAAGTGATCTCAACCACTTGAGCAGATTGATATTGCCGCGCGATCAAGTGGAGAAACATGTTTTGCCCTTCTTTAATCCTGAAGAAGAAAAAGGGGTACTCCGAAGCGAAAATGGATTCCATTTTAGGGTGAAGGACGTGGACGAAGACAGCAGCCATTTATTGAGCTTCAAGAGGGTGAAGAGCACTCGGTCTTACAAGCTAGGGCTGAATTGGATTTCTCAGTTTGTGAAGAGGAGAAGACTTCAGAAGGGAGACGTGATCGGAATGTTGTGGGACAATTACGGGACCAGGGGGTTCTATTTCTCTGTCCTTGAGAGAGCTGATGGTCCTCCCACTACTACTCATCATGCTACTGCTACTCATCATGAACCACTCGTAGCACCAACTCCTCCTCCACATCTTATTACTTTGTACGAATACGCACGTCAAGACCTCCAGCTCCGCCAGCCTATCCCGTCCGAACAACCATGATTTTCGTCCATCTGATCTCCTCTCTAGCTAGCAAATAGGAGGTGGCCATGCTAACTCATGACCCATTCGTTTATTCTTTTAATATTTTATTTTATTTTAAATTGTTTGTTTACATTTAGGTACGACAACATTTGTAATTTTCTTTGCTCCTTCTTTGGAAATTAATTTCAAGAATATACATATACCTGGTTGCAGTAGTTATACACTCCTCCTTTTTTTTTGAATTGATCATTTTCCCTAATCAAATTGCATATTTTTCCAATTCTCTGTACGTGTTGTCAAGAAATTTGGAATGATCACTTCTTGTCACCAAGTGAGTCGTCCCATGAGCCAAACAAATACTCAAGAACCGATCGAACTGCCCCAGTTCAGAATATTTTACCAAAAAAACCTCATTTTTCTTTCTTTCTTTCTTTTTAATTTTTTTTTACAAAATTAAGGGTATTCAAGAAATCTCAATCACGGTTTACTTTAGAGAAATCAACATCCTTTTAGAATTGTGAATGAACCATTGGGATCTGGTCATCCAACATGGTTGCCTTTAGCGGCAAAACAATTTTACAAAATAGGGTTTGAAAATACAAGGTTAAATGTTAAAACAGCGCCTGCCATTTTTCAAAAAGAAAAAAGAAAAATATTCAGAGCTTGTCATGAGACAGTATTTGATTGAATTAATCTTTGAAATTGAACATATTAACCTGACTATTAACTATTTATCCAATGGTTAGAATTGTCATATTATCATTTCACATGGTGATGTGTGGATTTGAGAAGCTTATCAAATTTGACTGTTAAAAATGATTTTTTCTTATAATATATGCTCGGTATGGGTGTTAAATTTGGTCCAAAATGATACTGAACCAAAACGATTAGGCCTAGATTGATCGAAACTGGATTCATAAGGTTGTAATTGGACTGTGTTTTTAGAGTCTTGAGAAAAACCAAGACCGTATCGTTGATGAGCCTAAAACAAATGAACCCAATAAGCCCAATTTATTACTCCAAAATCAAACCAAATTAACAGGATCAATGATAAGACCCATTAGGCCAGCACGATAAAAGCCTGAAATCAGATATTCAGACCAGACCAAAAGGAGAAGTTGCACTAGCAGATCAACTCAAAGGATCAGTTGGACATTGATTCGTGGTTTCCTTCCTTAACTAGGGCAACGAAAGTTTCCTTTTTGATTAGGTTTCTTTTTCCTAATTACATTCCTATCTCTATAAATACCCATTTCAAGTCTCATCACGTACTCCCATCGTACGTCTGTACGTGATTTAAATTTTCAAGTTCAGTCTTTATTGTTTTACGATTTTGTAATTTAAATTTTCAAGTTCAGTCTTTGTTGTATAAGGGTTTAATTGATGAGAGTAAAGATGAGAATGAAGAGAAAACAGAAAGACAGAGAAGAAGATGGTGATCATGAGGATCTGTTTGGAGTTGAAGTTGTCCAGGAGGGATCCATGGACTTTCAAGAAAAAGTTGACCTAAAGTGATCTCAACAACTTGAGCAGATTGTTAATGCCAAGCGATCAAGTGGAGAAACATGTTTTTGCCCTTTTTCAATCTTGAAGAACGAGATGCGGTCCAAAGCAAAGATGGATTCGAGTTTACGGTGAAGGACATGGACAAGGCACCAACCATTTGTTGAGCTTTAGGAGGTTGATGAGCACTGGGTCTTACAGGGTAGGGCTGAATTAGATTTCGTATAGAAATCGTCTCCCGCTTGAGTTTGGGCGGGAGACTTGACGGCCCGGATGGTTGGCCGCCACCTGGCTCTCGGGTGGATCTGAACCCTTCATCTGAGCCGAAAGCTGAGCCGACATGGGTGTCGGCTAGGATGGAGGGCTCAGATTTTGATTTCTAGAGCATAAATGGAGTAGAACTGTAGAAGCCTGTTTGGTAACTCAGTTTAGACTTCTGGAGAATCCATGGGTGAACCAGCTCCAAATAGTCTCCAGAATCCAATTTTTTGAAGCATAAAATAGATGCTTTTTGAATTCGGAGTAAAAAAAAAACCCCACACCACTACTACCACCAACCACCACTACCACCACAACCACCGCCAACCACCAACCACCACTGCCACCACCACCAACCACCAACCACCACTGCCACCACCACCACCACCACCACCCACCGCCTCCACCACCACTCCACCACCACCACCACTACCACTACACCACCACCACCCACCGCCACCACTACCCACCACCACTACCCACCCACCGCCACCACCAACCACCGCTACCCACCATTGCCACCACCACCAGCCACCCACCACCCACCGCCATCACCGCCCCATCGCCACCACCACTGCCACCACCATCCACCACCACCCACCGCCACCACCACCAACCACCACCACCACCGCCACCACTCCTCTACCCACCCACGGCCACCCTTCGCCACTACCTCCGACCCACCACCACCGTCACCAACCATCACCACTCACCACTAGTGCCACCATTCGCCACCCACCACCACCACTATGAAATCCATGACTAAGTTGGGTTAACAAACATGTTTCTACTCCCTTATATTCTTGAATCTTTTTGAAATTGAAGTAAAAATTTGAACCAGAAATAAGAATCCTAGAATTGAAGTTTTATCAAACAACCCCTTTATTTCCTGTGCGAATTCGCACGTAAACACCTCCACCTCTGCCAGCCTATCCCGGAACCAGGATTCATCTATCTCATCTAGTTAGCTATAGCGGCATATATTAGATAGGAATTACACGCATGCATCATCAATACATATATGGGATGGCCATGCTAATTGACCCATTCTTTTATTCTTTTAATATTTTATTTTAAATTATTTGTTTACATTTAGGTACGATATATATGTAATTTTATTTGCTCTTTCTTTGCAAATTTCCAAAATGTATACCTTTGCAGTTATACTTACTAGTTAATTTGATGATTGTTTAAAGTTATTTAAATCCTATTAAACTAATTACATTTTTTTAGATTGATCATTTTCCCTATCTAATTGCATCTTTCCTAATTCTCTGGAAATTTGGAATCACTTTGTTGTGAACAAGTGGGCCCTATACACCAAACAAGATCCAAGAGCAATCATACCCAGGTGGTAATCGGACATTGGTTGTTGTTTCAAACCACTGGTTGAGAATGAGCATAACGATCTTGGAAGTTGCTGGGAGGTAGGTAGAGCTCTAATCCATTAATTTATAGGAATTACCAAAATGGAAGTAAGCTTCGATAAATCAAAACAAAAGTGGTACATGGTTACTTTTGATTTGTTAAAAAGGCATTCACATCTTGATCCCAGTGGCTTAGAAAAATGATCAAATAAATAAAAAGTTGTATAGCCTCAGGGGATCAATTTCAGTCAGTCAGTTATTTTCCATTAAATGACAGCAAAGACAAGGTTTAACTTTTAAATTCCTAAAATACCCAAATTCTAAAGTGAGGTGAAAGGACTTTTACTACATTTTCTTATTTCGATCTTCATTTTGTTCACTATCTCCAAATCAAAGGAGGAAAAACTATCCCGCAATAACGATTGCCACTGAAAAAAAATTATCTTGAAATAACGACCACCATTGGGAAAGGCTATCCTGCAATCTTATACCGTGTGTTGCAGTTCTGGTGATCTCATTTCTTACCATGCATAAGTTCATCCAAGCTCCCAGTAGGCATATACTCATAAAAACCAGAAGACAATTGTAGATGATTTGTCTGATGATGGACCTTTAATTATGCCTCCTGATTCAGCTGAGGCGGTAAGTTCTGTACCTATAAAATATGGCAAGAGAAAAAGAAGAAGTTCTGTTTGGAAATGTTTTAAAGTCATTCCTGGGGACACATATGATGATGGAAAGGAAAGAGCAAAGTGTCTTAAATGTAAGTTTGTTTATAGGGCTGACACTTGTATTAATGGAACTGGTACTCTTAGGAGACATCTTAAGAACTGTCCTAAACAAGACAACAAAGATGTAAAGAAAATGATGCTTGGTAATCAAGGGAAGATGGAGCTGAGAGAGAGAAACATTGACTTAAACCTAGTGCGTGACAAAATCACTCGGCTTATTGTTAAGCGAGAATTACCCTTAAAATTTGTCGAGCATGAAGAGTTTAGGGATTTGCTCTCTTACATTTGTCCTGAATATTGTCATATTAGCCGCAACACACAAATGACTCAAATTACAAGGTTATATCATTCTGAAAGTAAAAAAAATCAAGGATTTCTTTAAATCCTACAATGGGAAGATATCACTCACTAGTGATATGTGGACATCCATCACCAATGATAGATATATATCTTTGACAGCACATTTTGTTGATAAGGATTGGAGTTTACACAAGAAGTTGTTAAGGTTTAGTCTCATGCAACCACCACATTCAGGGATAGCTATATGTGATGTAGTTTCTAAAATGTTGCATGAATGGGGCATTGAGAAGAAACTTTTCTCAATAACTTTAGACAATGCTGCTTCCAATTTGTGCTTTGTTGAAATTTTGAAATCAAAGTTGAATTTGAAGAATGTTCTTATCTGTGATGGTGATTTCTTTCATAATCGATGTTGTGCACATATATTAAATCTGATAGTGCAAGATGGGTTGAAATGCATTGATGATTGTGTCTCTTTGATTCGAAACAACATAACATATGTGAAATCATCCCAAAGTAGGAAGATTAAATTCATGGACTGTTGTAAGGAATTGGGTATATCAACTGTTAAGGGTCTTCATCCTGATGTATGTACTAGGTGGAACTCAACCTACCATATGCTTGAGTCTGCCTTCTTTTATAGGAAGGCATTTGAAAACCTTCAGATAAAGGACAACAACTATAAGAATTGTCCCAATTCATTCCAATGGTCAAGAATTGAAAAACTGATAAATTTTTTACAGCCCTTTGATGAGATCACGATCTTGCTATCAGGTTCTAAGTATTAAACTGCAAACTTGTATTTTTTTAATGTGTGGAAGATTCACAAAAATTTATTAGAAGAGTTATCAGTGGAGAACAACTTTATGAATGATATGGTAGTGGAAATGAAGAAAAAATTTGATAAGTATTGGAATGAGTATAGCCTGATTTTGGGCATTGCATTAGTATTTGACCATCGCTACAAGTTTGCTTTTGTAGATTGGACATTTAGAAAGATTGCTTTGCTAGATCCACTTGCATATGATATGTCTCTTCGTGTGAAAAATGCACTAGTTAGACTCTTTTATCGCATACAAGACCATGGATGCAGTGGTATCGAGGCTTCCACACCTTCATTTAGTTATACTGGACCTGCCGAACTAGAGGTAATTAAATTATCGTTGTTTTTATTTTTATCATTTTTTCAATTGTAGATTATCATATTCCTATTTAATCATATTGATGTTTTAAATGTTTTACAGGAGTTTTGAACATTTGATAGTGTCATGTTGATTGATAGATATGGAAAATCTCAGTTGGATTATTATCTTGAAGAACCAAAGCTCCCATTCGATGATAAGTATCGTCAGTTTGATGTCTTGGCTTATTGGAGGCAAAATGGGTCAAAGTATCCGGATGTGGCACGTATAGCTAAAGATGTCTTATCTATTCCGGTTTCAACGGTTGCCTCTCGAGTCGCTTTTTAGTCTGGGGGTCGTGTCATTGACAAGTATCGTAGCAAACTATTACCTTCCAATGCTGAAGCATTGATTTGTCTGCGGGATTGGATGTTTGATATAGATTTTAGAGGTAATTTTTCAATCCAAGCTAACTTATAAGTTATAATTGATATATTAATTATTGACAAACATTTCTTTATATTTTATCTGTAGCTGAGCCTGTTGATGATGCTGAGGACGTAGCCATGGCTTTAGGAAATGTGTTGATAACTGATGATTTGCCAATGCCTGTGAGGATAGTGATGTCCACCCACGCTGAATGGACGGTGAAATGATTTGGAGTCGCCACCTAGATTAAGGTCTAGGACCTAAAATGTAGCCTCATCCTGAGATAAGACTTCTATTGACTCATGACCCAACATATCGGCTTTGGTCCAACAAAGAACGGGTAAGCGTTCAAAGTACAGTTTGGGAATGTGTTAGGCACCCAAAACTGCCCGATCCAAAAATCGGCCTCCTATGTGATTCTACTTTCCTTAGACTCTATGGTTCTGACTGTTCATGGTCAATGGATGATGACTAGGGCTCATGGGGGATCCTATGCCAAGTTACTGAGTTCTTCTAGCTTAAGTTCAGCCAAAACATGTTCTCAAAGTAAGAAAATAAATAAAATAATATACAATGAACCGAACCAAAGATGGTTCGGTGATGGACTGAATCTGAGATGTCCAAAACATCTCAAATTGCCTACGTATTCCAATCCTGGAAATCAAGTCCAAAAACGTAGTTCGAAACAGAAAGTGATTAAGGTTTATGGATGTGGATTATGATTAAGCTTTCTTAGATTCAATTTATTCAAGTTGAAGTTTATGCTTGATGATGATTGAGATTGAATCTAGAGATAGCCTAAATGGATCAAGTGAACGAGGATATGGATACCGGATATGGATATGGGGGACCTAAGGATACTAAGATGGGGTACCGTACTTGGAGAGTCCTCCAAGTTGCCTACGTATTCCAGAGGTCCTAGAAATCAGGTACAACGTAGTTCGTTACATGGGTTGTACTCTCAGGGAGTAAGGTGTATCTCTCAGGGAGTAGAGTGTGGCTCTCAGGGAGTAGGGTGTGGCTCTCAGGGAGTAGAGTGTGGCTCTCAGGGAGTAGGGTGTGGCTCTCAGGGAGTAGAGTGTGGCTCTCAGGGAGTAGGGTGTGGCTCTCAGGGAGTAGAGTTTGTACTCTCAGGGAGTAAGGTTTGTACTCTCAGGGAGTAAGGTTTGTACTCTCAGGGAGTAAGGTGTGTACTCTCAGGGAGTAAGGTTTGTACTCTCAGGGAGTAAGGTTGTACTCTCAGGGAGTAAGGTATCTGTATACTCTCAGGGAGTAAGGTTTGTACTCTCAGGGAGTAGGGTTGTACTCTCAGGGAGTAGGGTTGTACTCTCAGGGAGTAAGGTTTGTACTCTCAGGGAGTAAGGTTTGTACTCTCAGGGAGTAAGGTTTGTACTCTCAGGGAGTAAGGTTGTACTCTCAGGGAGTAAGGTTGTACTCTCAGGGAGTAGGGTTTGTACTCTCAGGGAGTAAGGTTTGTACTCTCGGGGAGTAAGGTTTGTACTCTCGGGGGAGTAAGGTTGTACTCTCAGGGAGTAAGGTTTGTACTCTCAGGGAGTAAGGTTGTACTCTCAGGGAGTTGGATTTGTACTCTCAGGGAGTAGGATTGTACTCTCAGGGAGTAGGGTTGTTCTCTCAGGGAGTTGGATTTGTACTCTCAGGGAGTAGGGTTGTTCTCTCAGGGAGTTGGATTTGTACTCTCAGGGAGTAATGTTCGTGGCACATTGATTGAGGTGTGGAACCGTATCTGGGAGTTTCCCAGACTACCTACGTATCTTAGGGTTTTCCCTAAGAATCAAGATCCGCGTAGTTCAAAATGACACTGTTCATTGGGTGACCCACTTGGGTCAGAATATGGGTGGTCCTGCTGAACCGAATGATGATCCTAGATGATCTATGGTTGGATTCACATTACATCTATCTAGATCCTGCATCATAGGGGAAATGAACTGAGGGGTAGGGATCGTCCTAAACTACCCTTGTCACTTACAACCCTGATTTGGAATTGTTGGGCTAAGCTTCATGATTCTTGATTAAGACTTTTATCATTTTCCATTATTACCCTTCCCATGAATGTGGGTGCCTATATGCACGTCCCCACACCTAAGAATGTCTTCTATCGATTGTACATGCACGGCGGTTCGACTAGGGTGCAATAAAAGTAAATTCTTGCCAACATAAAAATCATTCAATCATGGCATTAGCAAGCAGATCAGCATGGCAGTGTACACAAAGCTAGCATTGTAAGCATGTGAACAGGGTAGCGCATAATATGACAGCGTAATCAAGGGACATGATAGATGCATGGATATAACAACATAGACCATATCAGATCCTCAATCTAACGGTTATATCTCTTCAAATGATTGATAATCATGATCAACACTTAGATTTCATCAAAACAGCCAAGATCAACGGCTCAGATCTCATCAAATAGCTATAATCATGATCAATGGCTCATATCTCATCAAAATAGCTATGATCTATGGCATAGATCTCCTATCATGATCAGACTAAGAAATCAATGGCTCAGATTCGTCTGAATCAATTATGATCCGGATTCAACAATCTACATCACTCAAAATACCCACGATGACAATCCAATTGTTCAAATTACTCAAGATCATAATCTAACCGTTAAGATTCATCAAAAATAATCATGATCAAGATTTAACGGTTTAGATTCACCAAAATCACTTACGATGACAATCCAACGGTTCAAATCGCTTAAGATCATAATCCAACCATTCAGATTCATTTAAATCAATCCCAAAGATAATCTAATGGCCCAGATCGTTCATCATGATAATCTAACTGCTCAAATTGATTAAAAGCACTTCCAAAGACCATCTAACGGTTCAGATTGTCAAGATCACAATCCAGCCGTTCAGATTGATTAACATCACTTCCAAAGATCATCTAACGGTTCGAATTAATTAAAATCACATCAAAATTTCAGATCAATGCCTATGATCAAATCATTAAAATTCTAATCATATGGTCACGATCAACTCTCGTAAAATTCAGATCATGTGGTTGGATCAACCTCACTAAAATTTTTGATCATATGGTCAGACCAATTTCATGAAATTCCCATTATATGGTCGGACCAACTACAATTTCCATCACATGATCGGACCAATTACATGAAAATCATGGTCGGATCAATTCCATAAATAATTCCAAGTAAGTGATGGGATTAATTTCATTCAATTACTTCAAGCATCCACTGGATCAATTTCAAAATAATTCATTAATTTCATAGCAATTCCAAACATTCATCAATTTCATAACGATTCCAAACATTCATGATCGGATCGATAAAATAAATCATGGTTGGAATAAAGAGGGCAGATTGCATGGCATCATTCAAGGGTTCAGCTCATCATATCAAGAGTTCAGATTAATTTTCAATCATCACAATAAATATATAACCAGCTTTAGATTCTAGATCAAGGGCTGATGATAGAGCTGATGAGGTGATCAATTCAGGTATGTAACAGGTAAAAATTTCTTACCTCCTCTTCTTTCCTTCAACTTTCTTCTTCTTCATCTTCTCTTTCCCCATTTGCCGGTACTGCTGCCGCTTCTTCTTCTTCTTCTCCTCTCTGGTTTCACTCTTTTTTTTTTTTTTCACTCTATGGACCAGACCAGCAGCAGAGCTGCTGCTCTTTTTTCTCATCCACGGCAGCGGCAGCTCTGCTGCTGCTGTTTTCTTCTCTGCCTCTCTGCCTCTCTCTCTTTCTTCTCTGCTTTTTTTTTTCTTCATGGACCAGCAGCAGAGCTGCTGCTCCCTCTTTCTTCGGTGGCGGCGGCTCTGCTGCTGCCATCTTCTTCTTGCTCATCTGCCTCTTTTTTTTTTTTACTACATGGATCAGCAGCAGAGCTGCTGCTCCTTTTTTCTCCACGGCAGCAGCAGCAGAGCAGCGGCAGCTCTGCTGCTGCCGCTTTCTTCCCCTTCTCTCTGCCTCTCTCTCTTTCTTTTCCCTTCTCTATTTTTTTTTTCTTTTTTTATTTTTTTTACTCCATAGACCCGACCAGCAACGGAGCTGCTGCTCTTTTCCTCATCCACGACAGCGGCAGCTCTGGTGCTGCTGCTTTCTTTTTCTCATCCACGGCAGCGGCAGCTCTGCTGCTGCCGCTTTCTTCCCCTTCTCCCTCCTTCTCGAGTCTCGCTCTCCCTCCCCCTTTTTTCTTCTCTTTTTTTTTTTCTCTGGGGCAGCAGCTGCTCCTCTTTTTTCTTTTTTTCTGGTTCGCCTCCTCTCTCCTGTTCGGTGGTCTGTAGGATTTTTATAGGGAGATTAGTGGCAGCATGGGGGGGGGCTCAAGAAGAGAAGGAGGAGGTGGCGGGTGGCATGGGCTCATGGTTTGGTTGGTGAAGGAGAGGGGGCTGGTGGAGTGGGGCTCAAGGAGAGGAGGAGGTGGCGGTGAGGGGCAGCATGGAGGAGTGGGTGAGTTGTTGAGTTGTTAGGCTGTTGCGGCTTGGAGTGGGGCTCAAGGAGATGAGGAGGTGGCAAGGGGCTCAAGGAGGAGGTGGCGGTGAGGGGTGATGTGAAGGAGAGGAGGCTGGCGGTTTTTGGGGGAAATGGGTATGGGGAAGGTGGAGGTGGCAGCACCTCCATCTTTCCCTCCCTCTTGCGTTCTTTCTCTCTTTCTCCCTCTCTCTCTTCCCATTCTCTCTCTCTCTTTGGGTTGATTTCTCTCTCTATTATGAGTCTCCTCAGCTTGCAATTCCGCATGAAAATTTCGACGGCCTCTCTCTCAGATTTTCCACGTCCACTTTGAAGAGGACGGACAAAGGAGCGCACTGGTGCTTGAATCGTCTGATTCGGACGTCAGATGAACAAAATATGAAGAATTGAAGCTTTGACGATAATTCGGCTAGCAACTCTGCATGGGACCCGCAGGCGGCTTCTGCCCAAAATTCTTTACGTCCACTTTGAAGAGGACGGACAATGGAGCACAGTGGCACTTGAATCGCCGATTCGGACTTGGATGATCATGATATGAAGAATTGGAGTTTTGACGATAATCCGATCGACAACTTTGCATGGGATCCCGGCGCTTCCGTCCAAAATTCTTCACGTCCACTTTGAAGAGGACGGGCAAGGGAGCACAGTGGCGCTTGAATCGTCGTATTTGGATGTCGAACGATCAAGATATGGTCGAATGAAGTCCGATCGATTTAAATCACGATAATTTGCCCAATAAATCCTTAATTTATGATAATTTACCGAAAAGCCCTTGGATTTAATAAGCTAATTTCAATCCGACTAAAATCGCGACATCTTCTTCGTTTGATATCGAATTGAATGATTTCGGTATCATTTCAAGGTATTTTCATGACCTTGTTGTAGGGCCCGCCAACATCGGCTTTGAAATCACCACTTATCGTCCAAACCTTGAATTGACCCGCAAACCCTTCCGAATATGCCCATCAAGACTCTTGTTCATGGTGGGGATGGCAAAAATGGGGTGCTTACAATGCC
>CM053275.1:14540714-14629967 GCA_028583415.1 Protea cynaroides
AATTTAGTGGCTTCAACAGTTCCTCCTTCGAGGTGAGCTCTAAGCCTCTAAGATAGAACCATTAAAGGAAAATTAATTGTACTTACTTATTTCTTTCAACATGAAATGCTTGACAATTATCTAAATTTGTTCACGAGATTGCCAAAGACAAGCACAAATATGCAATGAATGCCCCGAGTAGATCCAGATCCACCCAAGGTTCCATGGTTTCTAATTTCTCAGTTTAGTCGTACATAACTATGTTCTCAAATTTGTAGCTTTAATTCTTAGTTCTTTGTCCAACTTGCAGTTTTGCTGCTACTCTAATGGCCAATGGCTGAAATATGTTGATGCATCTGTCACTGCTGTCGGCATAAGTAAGGTGAGGAACAAGCAAGTAATGGTAGGAGGTTTAGCCAGAAATAGATCTTGCAAGGAATATTAATTGTATAAATATTTTGTGAAATGGTTTCAGACACTGGTTGTACTAGTTTGTGATGTTAACAACTTGGTAAAATTGAATTTGGATATTTCATCAATTTAATGTCTTGGCTTATTTGGATACTTTGATATATTTACTTGTTGAACTGTTATCTTAGCATTGGTGGTGAGCTGCATATGCTTTTCACTGTGGACATGTAATAATTGTTATTGTTATGTTTTTTTTTTTTTTTTGAATAAGTCTATTTTGATATTTACAACTTGGCAAAGTTGAATGTGGATACTTGGATATAGAGGCTTGTTAGGGAGCACTCTCACTCAATTGATATTGCAAATTTGGAGTGGAAGAAAATGAAGATACCACCAATTCTTTCTTCTTCAGAACATGCTCGATTGTTCAAATTAACGCAACTTATGAATGTGAGCTTTCCAATTTGTCCAGGTTTTGAGTCATAAGGTAATGAAATATATGTCTATTGTCTATGTTGTGTGATGTAAAGTAGGATCTTACTTAAAAACATTCAGAGAGTTAAAACATGATTCAGACTACTATTTTATATGGTTCATGTATTCATAATAATATATTTCACCTCCTGAAAACATTTATGAATACATTCTTGCCTTGATGGCTTTGGCTTACTAAAGTGTATTTAAACTTGCTTTGTTATTAGGATGTTGCAAATGAAATGGTGGCAGAGATGCACGCAAACCAGATCTGAACATGGAAAACTAAAGTGATGGAAGTCTTGTTGCTTCTTTGTTGGCACACAAATTAGGGGTCACACAGGTTGTGTTGAATAAGTCTCTGCTTATTGCTTTGTTATTATTAGTTTGAAGACATAAGTGTCACTTCTCATTTTAGTTCACAGTTGATTTAATTGTTATGATTCATACAGATTTCATCACCCTGAGATTGAGGAGTTTCTTTGAAGGCTTATAGACCTACTCAGAATGAAGAACACATGTGAGTTTTGCTTTTTCACTTTTTCTACTTTTAATTTATTTTGTTTTTTGGTTTAAGACTAAATGTCATTCATTTGGGAGTTTGGCAGTTTGCAGAGGTGTTAAAGGAGCAGAGCAAGCCAATCAATTTATCATGACAAGACTGTATAGTGTACCATATTATGGCAAGACTCTACAGTGTATATGTCATTTATTTACAGTGTGAAGAATGTTTATGATCCTATTTTTTTAAGTTTTTGTTCAAACCTACTGTGTACATATAATGTGAATTAGGAGGTAGTTTAAACTTTTTGTAGAGTAATCTATTGAGTTGGGGATGTTGTGCTGCTTTTTTATTTTCCTACCATTTGTTTTAATCAAAAGTATTTTAGAGAAATTGTCTTTAAAAAACTAATTTTTTGAATTTTTTAATAGAAGAAGATAGGGTAAATAAAATGGGCCCGATAGGCCTGATAAACCCGGACCAGACCGAGCCAGCCCAAAATCAATTTGAAAAATCCAGACCGATAACAAACCGACACCGGACCAACCCGTTATTTAACGTGTCCAGCGCAGCCCACCCCAACCCGAACCCTTAATGGACATGTTTTGGGTTGGGGTTATAAAGCCCGACACCGTTTTAACCCGGACCGAAACCGGCCCGGACCGGTCCGTTGACACCCTTATTCTAACCTAGTATTTATAGAATACTAATGTAACCCTAATACCCTTCCCAAAATAGAATTAAGGTTACCAAACTTATCTCATACAGTGTAACGAACAAAATGAAATCGATTCTACTGTGTCAATTACACTCCCATTGAATAACTAGTTTATGTAATTAATTAAGTCCACATATAAGTCTAACCGAAATTTTACAACAAAACAAACAGAGTCCATTACACCAATAGGGTGTATAAATGGTATCTCCAATAAGGGACCTACAAGAGATAAATGTCAAAGATGAGAGAGAAATCCAAAAATGTAAAAGGGTGTGAAAAGGAAAAGGAAGTCTACCCTGATGCCGCCGAGGGGGTGGGGGGTGGGGTGGGGTGTTCGCCAATCTCACCACTAGAGAAACTAACCAGTCCCAATGAAGCTGAATCCTACAGTGGATCCAAATCCTCTTTTGTCGTTGGAGAGGTGCTAGTTGTGGTCGTACAAGGGGCATGACTAGGCGATAGGAGATGATTTGGATCCCCATAACCCATGGGGTACTTATAAGGGGTTTTATCAAACCATCATCTCCATGTTCAATGGGTCCTACACCCATGGAGAGTGAGTCCCTTGGAGGGTATATGTCGCGCAGAGGATCTAGACTCCATACCAATGATCTACAGGTTCGAAATAAGGGCTATGTTGAGATGTTAAGAAAAGAAAAAAAAAAACAATAATAATGATGAAACAATGATCCGTTGATGTGTATCTGTTTTCCAGTTCAAAACTTTTCTTTGGAAAAATTATGAGTACCTCCCCTCTAGTTCGATCGAATACCAGGTACACCCCAAACCTTTTGAATAATTATGAAGACACCCCCTAAAATCCAAATAAAAACATAAACGTCCATGCCGTTAGTGATTTGCCGTTAACTAACAATGCAAACAGGAGGTCTAAATCTCTGCATGTCGAAATCTCCAGCATCTTAATCTCACTCATAACCTTCTTGTAGATCCACTCCCCTCCTCCCTCTCTGATATCCCAAATCTCTACTACCTTGACCTCACTGGAAACAACTTCTCCGATGATATTCCAATGAACTTCGGCCAATTCCTCCTGCTCGAGGTGCTCCCACTTGTCGGGAATCTCTTAAGTGGAACCATTCTGTCGTTTCTCAAAAATATTTATACTTTGAAACAACTTAGTTTGTCTTACAATCCATTTTCGCCTAGTCAAATCCCGCTGGAATTCGGTAACTTGACTCGTCTTGAAGTTCTCTTGTAAGATCCGTACGTTCAAATTTCGAGGACGGAATTTCTTTTAAGGGTGGTGAAGTTATAAGACCCGCACTCCACGAACCCGGTCTAACCTTACATTTCGTGTCATGACCAGTCTACATATCATGGTCGAGCCAAGTGGACCAAGTGCGTGAAGAAACCCAAGACCCAATATGAAATTTAACTCAAAAACAGTCAAAATGAGGGTAGGGTCGTATGCCTAAACAGGTAGGGTCGACTCCACCTCAACAGAAGTCCAACCCATGACTTTTTGGTCATGGGATCGCATGTTTTAAAACGTAGGGTTTCGGATTATGCGACCCTACATCTGACCCTACGAAAACAGCACAAACCAGAAATTAAGAAACTTTCCTAATTCCAAGGGGATATCCCTATTCCATGGTGGGGTGGATGTGGACGACAATGGTGTTTGATCCGTTGGGTGAACTTACACACCCTGTGTATGGAGGTGCGGTGGCCACCAATCCTTTCTATAGCACATTGCAAATTTATGAACCAGACCAAAGATATGAATTGAATGCATGCATATGTTTGTTGCATTGTTTTGTTTACTCACTGAGCTCAAGTTGGAGAGCTGTCCCTCGGACGCGTAATTCTTTTTAGTTTCTGATGTTGCAGGTATTACGGTTTGAGATTATGTCAACATGCCAACATGCCAACATATAAACGGGTGACGGCTATGATGAGCAAGCTGTGGAGGACGAATATGACTCGTCAAGCTAGCGTTTCAGCTATGTAAACGCTTAGTGTTTAATTTTCGTATTTGGATATTTGTAATATATATTAAATTATGTTTTGATTACTTTGAGATAAATGATATATTAATTATGTATTATGACTAGACCTCAGTTCATTATTTGTAAGACTTCCGCTATTTACTTTATTATCTTTGATTAATGTGGAATGTGTTTTGGTTTATCAAAGGTGGGGATAGCCTATTTGAGATCCTGATTGAATCGTTAGTTTATTGACAGTTCATCACACCATTCTGGTTGGTGCAGAATTGGGGTGTGACATTGGAGATCTCCGAATTTTGGTGAGGAAAAAACCTGTGAGAAATCAGTTGCAACAGGAAAAAAAGGGGAAAAATTAGGGTTTGAAGAGAGAGAGAGAGCTAGGAAAGGGAGGAGAAATGACATGGTTTTTTATTTCACATTGAGGGAAGAGCAGAATCTGCCAGGAGAGGAAGTAGGAGAAGAAACTGAAGAAGAATAGGAGATAAAATGGCCATGGGCTAAGAGCGACTGGAATGGGAGAAAGATGAGGGAAGATATGAGTGAAAATAGGGATTGAAAATCTAGAGAGATTTTAGGAGAGAAGAAACAGAAGAAGAATATGAGACGATTGGAATGAGAGAAAGATGAGGGAAGATAGGAGTGAAAATAAGGATTGAAAATCTAGAGAGATTTTAGGAGAGAAAAAAAACGAAGAAGAATAGGAGACGATTGGAATGAGAGAAAGATGAGGGAAGATAGGAGTGAAAATAAGGATTGAAAATCTAGAGAGATTTTAGGAGAGAAAAAAAACGAAGAAGAATAGGAGACGATTGGAATGAGAGAAAGATGAAGGAAGATAGGAGTGAAAATAGGGATTGAAAATCTGGAGAGATTTTAGGAGAGAAGAAACCGAAGAAGAATATGAGACGATTGGAATGGGAGAAAGATGAGGGAAGATAGGAGTGAAAATAGGGATTGAAAATCTGGAGAGATTTTATGAGAAATTGCTTCAATATTCAAGGATTTGCAGTGGCGGAGAGCTCCGAAGAAGAAGGCGATTCAAGGGTTTGAAAACCAAAAAAAAATGTAAGAGAGCAAATAGGGAAGTAGTAACCCTATTAAATAGTAACTGGGTAAAATAGGTAGTTCATATCTCTAAAAGGGTAATTTGGTCTTTAAAAAAGTATTGGACTCCCACCGTTACCATCTAATGAAATATTCTTAACGCATGTGACTATTTGGATTTTAATAGTTATTTAGGGGAGGTAACTGTCTTTTTTGAAACCTTTGGGGGTCAACGGTCAATAAGGTAAGTTACATGGGAAGTAACTGTCTTTTACCCTTTAATTTAAGATCAACACTGTTCACGTGTACCTAAACGAATCAGAGCGGATTATAAACCAAACTGTCCAATGTAGTAAAGATTGAGCTCTACAACAATTATCTGGGCAAGGATCCTTTGTCTGAAGCCAAGCGGCAGTTAGGGATCTCAACATCTCATAAGGCATCTGACTGCTAAGCGGCAGTTAGGATCTCGGCCTCTCATAAGGCATTTGGTTGCCAAGCAGCAATGTCTTGATGTCTTAGGAGAGGCCGGGATCCTCACTGCTAGCTTGGCAGCCAGACAGAGGATCCCTATGCCAATTCTCGTTGGGCTACCTGTTGGGATGTCAAATTTAAAGGCGTTGTGAAAGATTCGATGCTTCCATGAACAACTTGAACAAAACGATTTCGGTTGAGTTGTGTGCTTTATCTCTGGAGTCCCTCAACTTGTATACAAATTGCTTAGAAGGAACATTCCCTAAAAGTATCGCAATATCTCCTAATTTGTATGAGTTTAAGCTTTACAAGAACTAGCTTCGCGAAGAATTGCCCAAGAAACTTAGGACAAATTCCCCGTTGAAGTCGATTGACATTTTGTAGAATTAGTTTGCAAGCAAGATACCAACGAATTTGTATGCGAAAGGCTCTCTTGAGGAGCTTATTCTAATCTCTAATATGTTCTCTAGGCAGATTCCAGAAAGCTTTGGCCATTTGTCGGAGCTTGACTAGAGTTCGATTGCTGGGTAGCCGACTCTCCAATGAGGTTCCTATGGTGTTCTAGAGACTGCCCCATGTTTGTCTACTTTGAACTTGTTGAGGTTTTTCCTTTTTAAACTGACAATTTGGTTTTAATAAATATAGGGGTATTTTTATCCATTGTGTGTAAAGATTAATGCCGAATCCTACAATGGATCCAAATCCTCTCTTATCGTTGGAGAGGCACTGGTTGTGATCGTACAAAGGGCGTGACTGGCCTACAACCCATGGGGTACTTATAAGAGATTCTATTAAACCATCATCATCCATGTTCAATGGGTCCTACACCCATGGATGGTGAATCCCTTGGAGGGTATATGTCGTGCAAAGGATCCAGACTCCATGCCAATGATCTACAGGTTCGAAATAAGGGCTATGTTGAGATGTTAAGAAAAGAAAAGAAAAAACCAACAACAATAATGATGAAACAATGATCCGTTGATGTGTATCTATTTTCCAATTCAAAAACTTTTCTTTGGAAAAATTATGGGTACCTCCCTTCTAGTTTGATCGAATACAAGGTACACCCCAAAGTTTTTGAACAATTACAAAGACACCCCCTAAAATCCAAATAAAAATAGAAACACCCATGCCATTAGTGATTTGCCGTTAACTAACGACGCAAACAGGAGGTCAAAATCTCTACGTGTCAAAATCTCTAGCATCTTAATCTTGCTCAAAACCTTCTTATAGATCCCCTCCCCTCCTCCCTCTCTGTTATCCCAAATCTCCGCTACCTTGACCTCACTGAAAACAACTTATCCGGCGATATTCCGATGAACTTTGGCCAATTCCACCCGCTTGAGGTGCTCTCACTTGTTAGGATTCTCTTAAATGGAACCATTTCGTCGTTTCGTGGAAATATTTTTACTTTGAAACAGCTTAGTTTGTCTTACAATCCATTTTCACCGAGTCAAATCCTGCCGGAATTCAGTAACTTGACTCGTCTCGAAATTCTCTGGCTCACCTAGTGTAATATTGTGGGTTATATTCCCGACTCGCTTGGCCGTCTTCAGAGTCTACTGGACTTGGACTTGGACTTGGCAATGAACAATTTTCACGATTCCATACCCATACCGACTACCAACTTGTCCAATGTTGTATAGATTGAGCTCTACAACAATTCTTTGGGCCGGGATCCTCTGTTTGGCTGCCAAGCGGCATTGAGGATCCCTACCTCTCATAAGGCATTTGGCTGCCAAGCTGTAGTGTCCTGATGTCTTAAGAGAAGCCAATATCCTCATTGCCGGCTTGGCAACCAGATAGAGAATCCCTATGCCAATTCTCTTTCTAGTGGGCTACCTATTGGGATGTCGAATTTGAAAGCGTTGCGAAAGATTCAATGCTACCATGAACGACTTGAAACAAAACGATTCTGGCTGAGTTGTGTGCTTTATCTATTGAGTCCCTCAAATTGTATGAAAATCGTTTAGAAGGAACATTCCCTAAAAGCATTGCCATGTCTCCTAATTTGTACGAGTTGAAGCTTTTTGAGAACTAGCTTAAAGAATTGCCCAAGCAACTTAAGACAAATTCCCCGTTGAAGTCGATTGATGTTTCTCAGAATCAGTTTGCAGGCAAGATACCAACGAATTTGTACACGAAAGGCTCTCTTGAAGAACTTATTTAGATCTCTAATATGTTCTTTGGGCAGATTCCAAAAAGCTTTGGCCATTTATCGGAGCTTGACTAGAGTTCGATCGATGGGTAGCTAGCTCTCTAGTGAGGTTCCTGCGGTGCTCTGGAGACTGCTCCATGTTTATCTACTTGAACTTTGAACTTGTTAAGGTATTTTCCTTTTTAAACTGACAGTTTGGTTTTAATAATTGTAGGAGTATTTTTATCCATTGTGTGTAAAATTTATCGTCACCCAAAATAATGGGAGAGTCGTTATTGTTCATCGATCGCATTCGATCAAATTAGAAAGGAAGGGAGGTATTTGTAATTTACTCCCTTTATTTTATAGTTTTCTCGACTTCCAAACAACATAGCCTTAGAAACGAGTAGGAGGCGACGTCGAGGGGCGAGCGTTGGAAAAGAAGCGGGGAGTTCAAAAGTCATATTCCGATCCAACGGATGTTCTCATAAAAATACTATTGGCTGATATCTAGCGGTCCAGGTGAGTTTAGCTTTCAAATCATCATCAATGGTGAGACAGTTGATAGATTAGATCACTCCCGCCGCTGCGCTTCCCTTTCGAAAAGCCAAAGCCGCTCAAAACCGCCATTTTTTCTCTGCCAAAATTTCGGTTCCCGGGCTTTGCATCATGTAATTTCTATATAGAAGTAATTGTAGGTCGGCTCGCTTTTCTCTACCTCTCGCGTGCTTTAGTTCATTTGGAAGAAGAAACCAGCAGAAATCGGTAATGGCGGATTCTTCGAGCAGCGGTCGCTTCCTTTTTGTCAATCCATGGTTACTTCACTTGCAGAAAATGTCTCTAGAACTCAAGTGTCCCGCCTGGTACGAGTTCGTTTTGATATTTCCACCACTGGTTAGGTTTATTTTTGGTCGGATTACAGATTATCGCTGATGTTTGCTATTTTTTGTGGATGATTGTTTTCCAATTTAATTGACTAAATTAGTGTGCTATTTGTTTTCATTACAGCTTGAACTTGCTGAACCAGCCATTATTGATGCCATGCAATCACATATTATGCAGGTCCTTCGTTTTTCCTTTTCACGAGTTGATTTCGTTTTGTGGGTAGTTAAAAATTAACTTCACGCATTTTTACTTTTGCTTGGGTCCTGATTTTTTTTTTCTCATTCCCAGTTCTTGCATACCAAGATTAACGGAGTTCGGATCCGAGTGTCCCGTCTGTATATCACGTTTTGTTCACAAAGGTAGAATTCGAATCTAGCCTTCCCCCCCCCCTCTCTCTCTCTCTCTCTCTCTCTCTCTCTCTCTTCCTCGTCAATGTTTTCAGTTGAATAACGAAGGATCTTAAATGATGCGATTTGCAGATTTAAGGCCTGCTCCTTACATAGAAAATCTGGTTAGCATCTATCGGAGTATGGATGTTGCCTTCGGTGCTAATCTCTTTTATTGGGTTTCTGAAAGTCAAATTGATCTGGCTGGTACCTTCATTTTCGTCCTTACTTGGAATCCTCTGTTACTGTTTGTTTGAACTTAAGTTTGCAATTTTATTGGGATGTTGCTCTTTGTTTTGCATTTTGATCTTTGAAGACGTGGGAACGAGATCGGACCAAGTCCCAGTTACGGCTGCTGCTGTTATTGGTAATAGATCAAGGAAGGAATCCATTGACACCGTGCGAATGGGAACCTCCGGCTACCCACCGCCAACCACGGGATCTTTGCATGCGAATGAACAAGTTCATGGTCCTCTACAACAATCGGAAATCAAAGTCGAGAAATCTAAAAGATCTGATGAATCGCATAAACCAAGTAATGGTGATGCAGTGAAAGTATTAGATCAGTCGATTGGGGAACATAGGAGGTTTCGTGGTGAAGGGAATGCTACGTCGTTGCAGGCTCAACAGCTTAAAGATGAACAACATCGTGTTAGCAGAGCTCCGGAAGAGGATTTGAACCACTTCACTCAAACATCCCATGACAGCCCACCACCTTTTGGCGATGGGAAGGATTCAGATGATGACAGCAGTGCCCATGGTAGCCAGCATGTATGTTACAATCACATTATGGCTTTAAGGGTTATTGGAAACTTTTTATCCTTACTATATGCAATTACTTGGCACTTTTTTATCTTTAATATATGGAACTACTTGCCACTTGGATAATGAGTATATACACAAGATGCTAATTTAACCATACTTTAACAGTTATGTTCTGATTTTCTGTATTTATCTTATTTTTAATAGTTTTTTTAATTGTTCATTCTAAAATTATATATACAATTAATATCTATTGGTGCTTTAAAAAAACTGATTAGCTGATTGTAATTTTGATTGTTTTGTTTGCCTAACTGTACTTTAATTTTAGTTCATTTATAAGACGAAAAATAAATTTCTTTTGTAAGATTTCATTCTGGGAGAGATGTTCCAAATGGTTGGATGCGAAGTTAAATCAATTTTTTTTTTTCTTTTTTGTGATTTTGTGGCAAATGCTTATAAATCAGATGAAATGTCTATTGCCACTACTCTGGAAATAAATAATCTGTAATGGACTAATTTTAGTGCAATCCCAGGAATGGTACTATACCTATTGAGGTTATCATGAAAACATACATGAGCCCCCACCCCACACAAAAAAAAGAAGAAGAAGAAGAAGAAGAAGAAGAAGAAGAAGAAGAAAAGAAAAGGAATTATTCTATTTTAGTTTGTTAGTTTTGCAGAAAGATGTCATGCAAAGCTACAATGAAAATATTCATTTTGGTGGATCCCGCTGTACTAGGAAAGATGGAACCAGTATCTTGGTGCTATTTTTGATTACTGTTTAACAAAGCCTATACTTAATTGTTGGGATACTGTGCAGGAAGGGTATCATTTAAATAGAAAAAAAATGGTTCACATTTTCATCAATGTTCCTTTTCAGCATATTATCTTTTATTTGTTTTTATTTTAGCTTTTGTCTGGATTTCATTTTTGTACGGCAATGCCATTGTCAGTGTCTTTTTTGAATGGTAGTCATTGTGCATTTAAAACAATCTGTTGGTCTTTGCTTGTGGACATAGGTGCACAATGTAAATATGTTGTGTTTCGGGTGGCTTCATCATTCCCTTGCTACTATTGAGATGTGCTTGTAAAACAAATGTCTCATTTCAAACCTTGGCCCAATAACTTAAAACTTTTATTTTTTATATTTGTAGACTACATTGCTAGGCTGCTTAATAGCTTTTTTTTTTTTTTTTTTTTTTTTTTTTTTTAATTTTTTATAATATTGCTTCTAAGAGTTCTAATCCAATATTAGTTGGCTATTGCATGCATTATTGTGACTAATACCTATTCAAGTATGTGTTAAGGTTTAGTATTTCTCATGAGTTGTAGGTATCTGCATTCTGCAGGGTGTTGACAAATTCTCAGCCAAAAGAATGCTGAAGAAGGGATCAGTGGATGGGTTTGGAAAAGAGATGGGTCAAGGGCCATTGATTCAACTTGGAGAGGATCTGGGTAGGGGTTCAAAGAGAATGAAATTGAACTATGATACTGCCACAGAAGGTGGCATTCACGAATCACTGTTTTTGGATTCTGCGAATCTGTCGATGTCTCAACCCAAACAAAAAAACAGTTTATCTGCTTTGGATGTGCAACCATCAGTTTGTTCAGACTCTTCAGATTCAAAGTCATCTGTAATATGTGCATTTTGCCAGTCATCTAGTTTGTCGCAGGTAATTATCCATTTTGGATAGTGGTTTTTTCAGTCCCCTTGTTTTAGTACAATACATCAATTGGCTTTATGAGCTGCTAAAATCTCTTTTCTGCTGTAGAAGATTGGTTTGATAATTTAGTAATAGAACATTGTGCAATTTTTATTCTTATTTCTTTTTCTAATGTTGGTTTCTTCCAGTATACTGGGCCAATGATGCATTTGTCCAATGGGAAGGAAGTAGCAGCATATGAGGCAGCTCAACCCAGTGTCTTGCATGTACACAGGAAGTGCATTGAATGGTAAGCTCTTATCTGTCATTTTCTTTATTACCTAAATTATGTTTCAATTTATGACCCCCTCCCACCCCAAAACAAAGAAAAAAGTAGCAATCATTTGAATAGCAAATTCAGAAGGGAATAATTTATGAAGAATATGATTGGCTGTTTAAGGACATGAAAAGAAGAATAATGAAATTGATGTCTCATTGATCAGGAAAAGAGGCTTAGCTGATTCTTTTGAACTCTCTAAGAATGTATAATCATAAGAAATTAACCTTTCACCTAGTTTACAACTTATTCCAGTGGAATGTAGCAATCTTAGGTGTGCTGATCCAATTGCTTTCAGACAGACTAGTATAGAGCATAGAGAAGATTTGAAAAGTTTTGGCCATGAAGAGAGCCATTGGATGCCTGCTAAGAGTAAGACTGTTGGGTAGTGGTCTTGATCCACCATAATGTCATCAACCCAATTTGTGAAGCTTGTTGGGCGGTTGAACTTGCATGGGGTGACATTTGAAACAAAACATTGGTTTACTGGATGGATCTGTGATCCTGGTAAGAAAGAAGGAACTTTATTTATTTATTTAAAACTTACATTTTCCTTAATTTTAATGGTAAAAAGTTGTGTTTTTGTTATATCTACTGTTAATGTGGTTCCAAAGCTTTCTATGCAATTTCTTTCGACTTCTGTCTTTCAATATTACTGACTTTGGTCTGAACATGTATTATATTTGATCTTACAGGGCACCCCAGGTGTATTTTGCTGATGATACTGTTTATAATTTGGAGAAAGAAATTTCAAGGGGTGCAAAGCTCAAGTGCAGCCAATGTGGGCTGAAGGGTGCGGCTCTTGGTTGTTATGCAGAATCCTGCCGAAAGTCTTTTCATGTTCCCTGTGCAGTGCAAATTGAAAATTGTCGCTGGGATACTGTAAGCTATCTGTGCTTTTCAAGTTTCATATCATAAGCAGTTTTACTTTTATAAATGCAGTTTTTTTTTTCTTTCTTAAATTTAAATTCTAGCAAATTAACTGTGAGTTTTTCATGCTTGTTGACTTGTTGGCTGTCACAGGAAAATTTTCTAGTGCTTTGTCCTACTCATTCGTCAAAAAAATTTCCAAATGAGACCTCCAAGCTTGGGAAAAGAATGAAGGGTTGCCTTGCTTCAACAAGTCAAATGTAAATCTCATGTTCCTTTTCCATTTAACCCATTTTATGTTATTTCTTCCACAAACTTATGTGTTGTTGAGATTCTGTCTTTTTCTAATCAATAGTTGTCAAAATGTAAATCTGTCTTGTTTTTTTTTGTTTAAGTTTTGATTTTTTAGTTCTATTTTTTTTTCCTTCTGTTTCGACTAAAAAACAGAAGTTGAAACAGAGCACTCTTCAACTCTGCTCCTCTCATTTGATTAAAAAACAGAAGTGAAACTCTGACAGCTCTTTTATTGGCCTTGCCCGAGGACGATTGAGGGTATGATGGATATGATGGTTTTGAAATTTGTACAATATCATTTGGAGTAGTTTGAAGGCAATTGGGGGGGGGGTGGAACCAGTTTAATTATCTGGGAGTGAGATACACAGATTTGTGTCAATGCCAGGCACTCTTCTTTTCCCAGCCGACTTTCCTCCATCTGCTCCTGTCAGAATCCGGACCCAAGAATCTGTGGTTCGTTTCTTGTAGGTGGCGGTCTGTTGTGTTGAGGATCCATGAGTAGGAAATCTGGTTAAAGCAAAGATTTGGTGGGTTAAGTAAACTGAAACCCATATTTTGTTAATCTTGTAATTTAAACAATATCACTCACAAGAAACATGCTAATGAATCCTAGTAGCTGGTTCAGAGTCAAACCCTACCAAACAGCATGCTATTCTGCCTGTTTTATCTTCTTTTTTCTGCTGAAAATTTGCATCCTGTCCTCGTGTGCCTATGCTTTTGTTTGTGTGCTTGGTGTATATTCTTTAACTGCCCACAATATCTGTGGGTTTTTTATCTGTAATATTTGTTTGTTACATAGATTTCAGCCTTTTGAGTGCCAAAGATGTATTCTTATGGTGGACTGTATAACTCTCTTTTGCCAGAAATTGTAGTCAATCCATAAATTCTGGGGAACTGCCTGCTGGCAATCCTGAAGGATGGGTTCTATGTGGATCTTCTCTCTCTGTTAAGGAGAAGGTAAGTTGCAAACAGAGTTGATATCTGGGTTTTGTAAATGGGCTATACTTTGGTAGTTGTCTAATTATTCTTTCTAGGACACTGATAGGCCCAGTCATTGTTAGGTCTGAAAATCTGAGGCCTAAGCACAGGTTTAGATTTATGGAAAATGTTACCTTTATTTCATCATTTTAAACATAAAAAATCAATAAGAAGTTTGCTGCATCGTTGGTCATGCTGTTTGTTGGATCTGGTTGTCTCAGTGCAGCCTCTTACATGGGGCTGCAGTGAGTGGTTTTGCATTTTGGGTTTGCACTGTAAAATATATAAGAACATTAGGTTTGCATTGCATGTGAAAGCTTCTTAGATTAGTTGTCTTTTGCTTGGCGAGTCCAGTTGACTCAGCTTGGTACACCTTTCTTGGTTTATCTTTGGTTCTCTAAGAGCACTGATATGGTTCCGTAGCAATGGATCTGGTAACTTGTTTTTTTGTTACTGATGTGTAGAAGCTTTTGGTCAAGTTTGCAAAAATGACTGGCGCTACTGTCACGAAGGTTTGGGAACCAAATGTCTCCCATGTCATTGCAGCCACAGATGAGATGGGTGCTTGCAGCAGGACCGTTAAAGTTCTTATGGCCATCTTGCATGGAAGATGGGTCTTGAAAATTGACTGTAAGTTATTTTCTTTTGCTTCTCTGAATTTGTGTGTATGCTCTGTAGTCTTCTTTCTTCTGTCAAGCACTGACTCTTCATTGATTGTGAACTTGTGATCTTTTTGGTCCTGAATTTGGTCCTAGACACAATGCCTTAGTCAATGTCCTGGTTTCTTGTGCTGGCTTTGTGCATTGGCCAGTGTGCATAAAATCATACACAGTGGAGTGTGGTACTTGGGGTTTACTCTCTGATTAAAGGTCCTTGTTTCTTCTTTTTTTTTTTGGTTTGGGGGGTGGGGGGGGGGGGTTGTTTTTGTAGCAGAACTACTGAAATGTTCTATGTATCTGGCTGTCACCATGTTGTTGCATTGATCTTCCTAGGTTTTCTTGTTTCCTTTGTCGTTTAGTTTTGAACTTTAACCACTTGCAGGGATAAAAGCTTGCTTGGAAGCTTTGCAGCCTTTGCCGGAAGAGCCTTATGAAGTTCAACGTGACATTCATGGTTGCTGTCATGGCCCCAAAAATGGCAGACTTAGGATAGTGGGGAAGGTAAGCTTCTCTCAATGCACACACTTAAACGTACACTGACATCCATTCTCAAATTCAATTGCTGGCATTGCATTACACTATGAAATATCTGGTTGTCTAAGTTTTGCTCTCTTGTTTAGGCACCAAGGCTATTTTCTGGTCGGAATTTCTACTTCTTTGGTGATTTTGTGCCATCATACAAGGAATGCCTCGGGGATTTAGTGTTGGCTGCTGGGGGTACCCTTCTTAAGAACAAGGCCATGTTGTTCCAACGAGGTAGTGAATGCGCAACTTCCTCAACCTTCATTGTTTACAACCGTGATGCCCCAGAAAATTGTACTTCTGTGGAGGAGTATATTGGGTGTAGATTCAAAGAAGCAGAAGATTTTGCTGCTGAATTTGGATGTCAGGTCATCGGGCATACATGGCTTTTAGAATCAATAGCGGTTTGTGAGATTCTGCCTCTTATTTCACTAATATAATAAAGTGTGCTTAACTTGTTCAATGTGGGGGCATCAAGTAATCTTTCCTTTCCCTTCTGCCCAACATCTAATCTTCTTTTTGTAGTACATTTGATCTTGAATATCCGTAGATGATGTCTTTTATAAGTAGATGCCATAAATTATATTCATGGGTTGCTCTGAGTTTATCTGTGTTGAATTATCCAGACCCAAAAGCTTATGTCATTAGGTGGTTAGACCAACTTAATTGTAATGGAGTTGAACCATGCATATCATGTTTCTAGCCAATAAGATATTTGAGATGGTGAAAGGATTTATAAGTCGGTAAATGGACGTGTTGAAGAGTGAATTTGCTGATGAAAGAATTGTTTTAGGAAAATGTTGCTTCTGTTGAGGTAAAAATCACTCAGAAATTCGTCACCTGAACAGAAGGTGATATTAACATGTTATGATCCTATATTTAATCTTATGGGGGATTAATCCCACATTTGTCTGATAATGGGCTTGCTGTGAGTTGTTATCTTGGGTTCTCTCATTTATAAATTGGTTTTTGGTATCAGAGCAGCTGTTTTTTGGAGTATTCAAATCCTCTCCCAGAGGTTTGGGAGGAGGGGCAGCACTCCCATTGGATGGCCGACACCTAGGGTTCAGGTGAATTCGAGCTCTCTATCTGAGCTGACATCCTCGTCAGCTTGGCTTATTGGTTTGGATGGAAGGTTTGGATTCATCCAAACCTCAAGTGTCCGCCATCTAATCAGGTTGCTGCCCCTCCTCCCAAACCTGTGGGAGGATAGGATGCGGATCCTTTTTTAGATCCCACACTTATCTTGAAAGGTAGACACGGTGTTATAGTGGAGCTGTCAAGAAAGAATTGCTTGCTATAGTGGTCCCGTAAGGGATATGTCGTATCACATGTTCTTGGGTTTTTGAGTCCCAATTAATTTAGGACGCTGGGTAAGTATTTGAATGGGAAAACGTTGAAAAAGTGCTTCTAAAAATCAAGATGAGATTTCATTAAAAAAAATAAAAATAAAATTCAGGATGAGATCATGTGAAACCAAACAAAGTTTTGGTGGAGATTTCAAACATACAAAATATGATCTTGCAGAAGTCAGGGTGATGGCATTAAAGGGAATATATTTTACCTTTATTTTATGTCTTTTCTGATACCCATAAAACGTTCAGATCAGCCGATGAGGTGGCCTCATAGTGGTTGCCTTGCGGATACGTAACACACTTTCAAACAATTATCCCTGGAACTTCTTGTGAAACAATCTATCTCTGGAACTTCTTGTGAAACATGTTGAAAACGAGATCTTGTTTTTCTGGTGCTCCTAGGTTCTTGAAAGCGCCACAATCCGGTGAGTTCATTGATCGGATCCAGCAGGTTCATTGGTTGGGTTCTCGAAGATTCACCATCCATGGAGGAGAGGATGAGAAGGATAAAGCATATTATAACTTAAACATTAGTTTTTTTTTTTTTCTATGGATAAAGTTGAAAATATGAATTATTATAATTCACATGACTAGAGTACACTAGGATTATTCTTGTTTTGAAAACCCATAGGTAATATTTCAAACACGAGGTACCTTAAAACATAGTTTTAGCGAACATTGGATACCTCAACTATAATTTATCTTAAAAAATAAACTTGAAATGAAATTGTTAAGATTTTCTGCTGTTTAATAAAAATTTTACTTGATGACATAATATGAAATGCTAGGGGAAAAAAATAAAAATAAAATAAACGCACTTTCCAATCATGGGTTTTAGGAGTCAGCTTGATCGATTCTCAAATATATAAAAAGGGGAGGGATTCTTGTAGGGTTCAGACTATTCTAGCAAAATGGTCATGGGAATCTCAGCTTAGTTGAACCATGTTTCTAACTGGGATTGGATTATAAGTTAAGGTGAGTGAAATTTGTCCATTTAGTGCACTTTTGGCTCATTTGTAGTCATATGAAAGAATGACAAAGCAATGGCAGAACGGCACTACAAAGAGCATTCCAAGTGTATGAGGCTGAAGGAGATAGCACTATGTGGGAAATATACATTTAACCCAACTTGACACCATCCTGGCCCATGATACATAACTTATTTCCTTTTCATGGCTTAGTTGATGTTTGTTCTAGTGCTTGAGATGGATTCAAGACCAGTGTCATCACCCACAAGGACCAAGATCTATTCCCTCTTAGAAACTTAAGGGTATCTCACTAACCTCAAGATGGTGGAGGAAGGATGGTTTAAAAAATCAGATCGGAGTAGGCGAATCGCCGACTTTGATTTATACCCTATTTCAAACTCTGCTTTTGAATTGGCCATGAATGCACTCACATCTTCATTTTAGTTAGTAAAATAGCAAAAAAAAGAAAAAAAACAACAACGAATCTCGCCTTCCTATAGCAAGATCTACAAGTCTTTTGAGTAGAAAACTCTAATTACTTAAAAAATCTACTCAAATCTTTACTTCTTCTCTTTGATTCTAATTTATAGTGTATCGATAGATTCTGATCGAAATCCGACTAATCACAATCAAAATGGATGGAAACTAATCCAGTATTTAATTCTAGTGTGACTGCTTCTATCATCTTCGATAAGATTTGTCATTACTGAGAAAGTAATCAATGAAAAACAACCTATATTAATTTGGAGTTTTCTTCATATTCAATATCAATGGTCAAAGACTTCTAGATCTTAATAGACTACTTTAAGATGTCTGTCTAATTGAAGGTTCCTACAGTCACTATGAATTAGTTGATAAGGTTGTTGGCCTTCTTATCTTTCTCTGAATTGCCAAAGGAAATATCAAATCTGATATTATCTTCTCCCTTTTGACATTCTGTACTGTTGTTGTGGATTGTTTTGAATCTGATCCTTTCCTATTTTCATGTAGCAATATTCAAATTCAAATACATATTTCGAATATCAACTTTAGCAGTTGATTAACTGATTAGATGGGAACTTATAATTCTAATTGATTAGCAAAAATTAGCGAACTACCATTGTGTTTGAATAGATGCGGATTCATGGGTGATACAAGAACGACTATTTGATTTAGATACCTGTATCGATTTCTAGAGTATTCGATACCCGAACTTAAACTAATCTCATAGATTATGATAAGCTTGATCCTGATTATTTTTTGGGGGATTAAGGTCTTTGGGTAACATGATTGGCATTAAGTCATAAAAAACACTAAACATGAAACAAACAAATTAGGTCAACAAAGAGTTTACATCTCAATCAATGATTAGATATGTTGGGTAGGCTGATCAGATTGATGGATTCTCAGCCAACCAACTTTATTACTGATCACACATGCTCACTAAAGAAGTCAAAAAGTATCTTTAATTGAAGAAAATTTAGAAGAAAAAGGAGGATCAGTTTTTTGGAAGCAGCATTTGGTTTTCTGGTTTCACACTGTTTTTGTTGGACCAAAAGGAAGTCACGATTTCCCTTGTCAATGGCAATATGACATTGACACAATACTCTCCGGAAAAGCCCACGTGCGCATTGGGTTTGTGTGGTCCTTCAATAGTAGTAATTGCAAGGACTTGACTTGGTTTACTGAAACATTTTGGTAAGTCTTTAATTAATTGCATTTATTCTTTCACCATTTTTTTGCCTATATATATATATATATATATATATATATATATATATATATATATATATATATATATATATAGAGAGAGAGAGAGAGAGAGAGAGAGAGAGAGAGAGAGAGAGAGAGAGAGACTTGGGTATTATCCCTATCTAGATGTGTGTGACTTATGAACCCAACTCAAAATTTCCAACAATCATCCCTCATCCATTTGGGACCTCCTAGCTATCACATCACGCATGAAAGAGTGGATTGATTGTCAAAATATGTGGTACCCAAGTTATCACACTACAGTACTGGTGGTGAATTGTTGTGCAGCCCCAGTTTGTGGAGCAGGGAAGTGATCCACATAAGTTGGGTGGTGACATTTGCTGGAACTTGATATTCAGATTTAGTTGAAGAATGGCATTTTTTTCTTGTTTCTTTGTAGACCATGAGATAAGGTTATCTCCCATAAAAATGGCAAAACCTCCGGTGGATTTCCTATCATCGATGCATCCAATTCAGTCAGCATTTGAGTAAGCAATTGACTGTTGGGATGGAGTGCGAAAATTGAGAAGGCCATAAGAGAGAATCGACTTCCAATATCGTAGAATCCTCTTAACGGCCTGCCAATGTCCGTCAATCGGTGAGTAGAGAAACTAACACACTTTGTTGATTGGAAAGGAAAGATTAGGTCTTGTAAGCGTGGCATATTGGAGAGTACCAAGGTTGCTTCTATAAGATATAAACTCAACCAATGGTGACCTTGTGTTTTTGAGGGAGTTGATGCAGTGGCCATTGGGCGCCTCCATTGTGTACTTCTATTGTGACAATACAAATCTTGCTTTATTGGGTATCAATTCGTTACATAAGAAACAATGGAGTCGGATTAGGTCTTGAATGGCAAATTTTTGCTAAGAGAGACAATGACGTGTTGTACCATGCTTGCATCAGCACCTGTAATGATAATATCATCCACATATACCAAGATATAAACGAAATGTGTACATTATGTTAGTGATTAACTGGAAAAAAAAACTGGTAAAAAATTTAGGGAAAAAGACAGTTTCTTCCCTTGTACTATGTTTAAAGGACAAATACCCCCCCCCCCCTAAGCTTTCAAAAAAAGACAAATATCTCCAATTTTTAACGATGTTAAAAGTGATATTTTTTGTGGACAACTGTTCCCTCAACGTTTTATCCTTACTTTAAAATTCTATTAATGTTAAAAGACCAATATAATCCTTCTTCTTCCTCCGACATTGGATGTAGTTCCGCCTCCTTTTCCGCCACCGTAATAATGTCGGTAGCATTGGCATCAGCAGCAACAGCTGCGTCTTTCTCCCCAAGATATCTTACAACAACCATGGGACAAACACAGTGATGGACACAGCAATCACTGACACTACCAAGTCGTCCCTTGCTGCTGCGCTTTGATGCACCAAACCCTCGACTACCCATAATTATAGCACTCAACCCCAACCTCTCGTCCTCCAAGCAAAGGCGCTCCGTCATATCGTGGTCCTCGACTATATGGAGCTTAAAAGGGATTTGGGCATCTACCAAGGGCTGTGCTAGATCGGTAGCTTTTGTGGTGGTGAAGGCATCAAAGTCATCCTCTAGCTGTTGCTGAGACTCTTCACCGGTATTGACTGATTGATGGAACCCTAATTGGCGCCATAGAGGACCCTCGTGGGACGCACATGAAGCAGGATTATGGCGTCACCGGGGCGAAGGTAGTTCTACACATCCCATTTAATGACGAATGTGCTTTCATTGCTGAGATCAATGGCAATGGCGATCCTACAATTGGCCCTGGCATTGGGTGTATTAGCAGAGGAGGATAGGAAGCGTGGTGAGGACAGTTGAATGGTGGGTGCAGGATGGTCGGATTCTATCGGACTTTGTTTCGAAAGCATACATAATGAAACAGAAAAATCAGGGGTTTTTTACCTTACCAAGTTCGATTTGTTGGGTTGGTGTCTTGTATTCTGTGGGGTCCACATAATTATAAGGGTAGTATTTGTATTAGGGTATGAGTCTATGACATGTATGGGGTTAAATTTATAATTGTGGTGAGATTAGGGTTTCTAGGTTTCCCTATAAATTGTCTCTGTGTGGAAAAACCTAAGTAAGGCTACAAGGGCTGTAGAGGATTCTCCTCTGACAGTGGAGAGCTAGAACGCTGTAAGACTGACAGATGAGATAGGCCTGTCAGGTAGAGAATTGTAGGGCTGTTCTTGGGAATAGAAGAAAGTCACTATTTTCTCGGTGGCGGAGGCATCCCACAATGGGGTGCTGAACCATGTTAATTCTTCGTGTGCTTCTTGTTTGTTTGCGTTCTCCCGATCCTAACAAGTGGTATCAGAGCTAGGGTTCTTTGAAGAACGAAGGAGGTACGCAGTATGAAGAAGAAGAAAAAAAAAAGGGACTGAATCCGTGAGAAGGGTTTCCACGGGAAACCTTAGTACAATGATGCTTAGGGTTTGTGGATAAATGTCCAAACCTTTGTGTGTTTTAAGCCCATTTAAGCACATTTTTTTTTACCTTGTATTTAATATTTTAAATAGGACAAAAACAGATTAGGGTTAGGGTTTAGCATCATAAGAAGAAGAGAAAAAGAGTAGCAGTTTTTCTGGGCGTAGGTGATTTGCACAGCCGTGATCAAGCAGACGATCGGGAGGTCATCCGTGGTCTGATTGGGTTGATTTTTGGACAGCAGGTAGAGGACACATAGTTTGTCAATCTATACAGCAAGATTTTTTATTGGAGTTTTCTATGTCAAGTTGTTCTCTCTGTACAGCTGCCTCTGTTTCTTTGGGTAAAATTTCTACTTCTCTTTGTTTCTTCAAATAGTAGTTTTGTGTCGACAAGAAGAGATGGAGGGGAATCTCAGGTTGGGAAGATGATTCTTCCTATCATCGCATGTGCAGGGATCATGGAGTCGAGACTTGTAGAGTTTAACTCAGGTGTGGCAGCGATGGTTTTCAATGGCTTGGCGGATCTGGTTGGATCGAGTGTCGGATCTGACGGTGGGATTGAATCCCGGTACGATGCACATAATGGTCAGTTTATGTTGCACCGTGGGGTAAAGAGAACCTGGCGGGTTGGGACAAGAAGTCGGATCTCTAGGTCTGCATTAGAGGTGCAGAGGAGAGAGACTTGGGTTCCATGTGCACTTGGAGTTGCAGAGGGCTGGGATGAGGAGTCGGTTCTCAAGGTCTGCATTGGAGGTGCAGTGGTGAGAGGCTCGGGTTCTAGGTGCAACTGGAGTTGCAGGAAGACTGTGTGTGACGGTAATCTTTCCTGTGATGCTGCAGCACTGGGAGAGATAAAGTCACTTCACATCGTGCGACGATGAGCTGTACGGGACACCCAGACGGGGTGTGGGCTATGCTGGTTTGGGTATAGCATTTTGGCAGAGACGGATTCTGGTAATCAACATCAACGAGTTTTCTTCAAGGTGGTTTGCAGAATCCAAGTCAGGTGGAGATTTGTTGGGTTGGTGTTTTGTATTCTGTGGGGTCCACACAATTATAAGGGTAGTATTTGTATTAGGGTATGAGTCTATTACATGTATGGGGTTAAACTTATAATTGTGGTGGGATTAGGGTTTCTAGGTTTCCCTATAAATTGTCTCTGTATGGGAAAACCTAAGTAAGGCTACAAGGACTGTAGAGGATTCTCCTCTGACAGTGGAGAGCTGGAACGCTGTAAGCCTGACAGATGAGATAGGCCTGTCAGGTAGAGAATTATGTAGGTCTGTCAGGTAGAGAATTCTGTAGACTGTTCTTGGGAATAGAAGAAAGTCACTCTTTTCTCTGGTGGACGTAGGCATCCCACGATGGGGTGCTGAACCACGTTAATTCTTCGTGTGCTTCTTGTTTGTTTGCGTTCTCCCGATCCTAACACGATTGTCAGCTTTCTTCCTTCATTTGTTGTTCTGCTATAGTTGGTCTGCAATAGCAACCGTGTGAAAGACCTTGAACGCAACAGGGACGCAGTGAGCAACATAAATTTTCAGTTCTAGTGATTGAATGTGCTTCAAAGGTTTCGAAGATTTGCAGAGGCTGAGATCTCTGATGTCGAATGTGCTTCAAGGGTTTCAAAGTCTTTCAGCGGGGAATGGTTCGACTGGAATGGTCCGACTATGGTTGCAACAAATAGTAACCCTATTTGAGTTAAGGGTAAAATAGATAGTTCATCTTTCCAAAAGGTTTATTTGGTCATTAAGAAAAAATTGGCTTTCCACCATTAATATCTAATGAAATATTCCTAACAGCGTGGGTCTTTTGTATTTTAATAGTGTTTCTAGGAGAGGCATTTATCTTTTAGGTATAGTACAGGAGAAGCAATTGTCTTTTTCCTAAAAATTTAAGATGAAATGAGGACAAGAAAGGTGGTGGCACGGCCACGCAAATTACGTTAGGTTTAGATTACATTTTGAGATCTTATTCTCTCTTTCTAAATCCTCAAAAATGGGAATAGGAATCCAAAAAAAGATCCAATTTGGAGGGTCCGATGTGGTTGTCGGTAAGATAAGATTGGGTCCCTTAAGAGGAAGCCCAAGCCTTGACCCAACTCTAATCTGTACTATGAAAAACCAACCAGAGCTTAATTATTGATTGGGAGAACATATACCAGTATACCACTAACAAAGCATCTTGTTTGTGCCTTTTTTTTTTTTCTAATTGACTAATGATTGCAATCCACAAAAGTAGCCCTGTTTTCACTTTTCAATCCAAAAAAGTCCTACGGACTTTTGGATCACAATCTGGCTGACTTCTTTCTTGCTTGCAGCGAAAATTTTCTATGGAAATCCTCTCCGATCTGAGTTTAGACCGGAGAATTAGCGATCCAGATGGATGGTCGTTAAGCGATCCGGATGGATGGTCGTTACCTGACTCTCAGGTGGATCCAAGCCCTCCATTCGAGCAGACAATATAGCCGATAAACTGAACCCCACAGGGGTGTCGGCTCGAATGGAAGACTTGGATCCACCCGAAAGCTAAGTGGCTACCATCCATCGGAGCCTACAACTCTCCTGCCCAAACTCAGGCAGGAGAGGATGTGGATCCCGAATATCCTTCTTTAAGTAATCAGGTCACTAGCCTAGCCGATTATTCTTCCTCCTCAACTGGACCACTTTCGCACTGATCGTATTTAGAGCCCAGAAAATGGAGCCTTGATCCACTCCTTGGACGGGTATCCCTCCCATGGACCATCACCATGGATCGAGAGGAATGGTTTGTAGAAATGTCTCCCTGAAGATTTATTATCATTAATAATTGGAGTTGGGGTGTTAATTTTGGGATCGAACTGATATCTCGGATCAATTCAGCCTGAACTAACTTGAAATTGATCCGGACTGAATAATTACTGGACATGTTTTGGATTGAGGTTTGACATATCCTATTGGTTCCACTCCGGTCAAGATCAGCCTCAAACCGGTCCAAAAAAGGAAAAATTATGGCCTTAACCAAACCGCCCACCAGCCATCACCCACCACCCACCACCCACCACCACCACCATCAGATTTGGAATTGATTACAGATTCATTTTTATGAAACGGCATTCTAACCTTAGTAAGTTTTGGAATCAAAACTAAAACTTCCTTATCAAATAGCACTCTCCTCTAAAAAAAAACTAACTCTAGAGCAAAAACAATAAAGTGGGTCTACAGCAAAAGCAATGGACCAGGAACAGGAATATTTCAAAAGTGGCTGATCCAATCTAAGACTTAATACCTTAATCCCTACTTTAAAAATTGGATTATAAAATGAATGCAGTCAAAGCCAAACCCACTTACTGGAAGTTAGCAACCAAAGTGAAAATGAAAAGAGGAAAGATTTTTCAGGTAAGGACTAAGGAGGGGCTATAAATAAGATGGGTAGGAGTAGGCGAGTAACCATTGATGACTTGAGAAAGCCACTCAGCCAAGTGTTATAAGTAAGGCTTTTAGCTCCTCAGTCATCACCAAAAGCCATGGCTGAAGAAGCAGGGCGTGGTGAGTTCACAAAGGATGGAACTGTTGATCTCAGTGGAAACCCTGTCCTTAGATCCAAGAGAGGTGGATGGACAGCTTGCTCCTTTATTGTTGGTATCTCTCTCTCTCTCTCTCTCTCTCTCTCTCTCTCATTTGTTTCTTCATTTTCTCTGTGTTTCCATCAAGCATTAACCTGGGTAAACCCATACTTAGCTAGACAAGAAATCCTTCTTACTCTTGATACTGTAGCAGTAACTATAATGAACTCTTTTGAGCATTCCTGAAAATCAATGTCTTGGCTTCCATTTTTCCTGGATACTCCCACTGTATCTGATCTTCTCCATTTATTACTGAAACTGGGAAATGGGTATTTTTCTTCTCAAAGAGAGTACCCGTTTTGGTTTGCAATAATTAATGTGGTGGTTGATGCATGGTCTATCCAGATTGGCAGCTAGATCTCAGTCTACATTCCTTTGAAGGTCTTGCCTCCCTTTTGTGATTAGGGAGGCAAATTGGGATGCCCAAGACAGGCCAAGGTTCCATTTCTGTTAGGTGTTAGGTTTCTTTCCTGCTGATGAAAATGTGGAAGGTGGTATAAATTCCTTATCTTATTTTATTCTGCTCCTTTGTAAATTTCTTTTTTTATTAATAAAAATTTCTGATTTCTAACAACAAAAATAAAAAAAGGAAAAGATTCGGAAACAGCCATAAGCCACAGCGGACCGCACATGAGGAACTTTTAGCTTATTGGGTAGCTTCGAAATACCAAATCTTGAGGACTCATCAAAAGCTGGGAGTTTAATCTCACATTGGATATTAATTAGTCTAGAATCGAAATCGCCTTCACCCAGAGATCCGGGAGGAGACTCGACTGCAACCCGCTGATGCTTGACAAGTGGGCATCGACTGGATTCTAGCTGTCTAGTTAATAAGCGGACACCTCTGCGTTTTACCAAGTCAAATGGCTGGACAGTTCGGATCCAATTGACACCTATGTGTCGAGCATCGATTGGTAGCAGTCATGTCCTCCCTTATGCATGCACTTCAGAGTCTTTCCACTTATTAGTTCAAACTTTAACAAATTTCACAAGAAAAATAGAGAAAAAAAAAACTGGGTCTGATTAGTGTTGCAGTCTTGCACCAAAAACACCATCTGGAAGCTCAACCTCCTGAAACTTCCATTAGTATCTTGGATCTTCACTGGATTACCTACTCTAGACATCTTCAAAAACAAGAAGCGCCTCATAGATTGGTTTGGTTCCTCATAAATCTGGTTGGGTAGGCGTTCATTCCATTCCGTGCCCACTAAATGCTCGTTCATTAAGACAATGGATTTGAAACTGGATTAAATGCTGTCAACTTGGTCAGATATATTTTTATTTTTTCTCCTGACAATCAGAAGTAAATAAGCATGAAATATGAAACAGTAACACCTATATAGTAATGTCTGATAATCTGATTTATTGAATCTTCTGCCATTAAACAAAGTAGGTTAACTGAAATGTTGGAACCATGAACCCAAACCCATTTTGGGACCACCTTCGTAATGGGCCAAACGGAATATATTCTTCTAATTTTTCATATGATCTTTATCTCCCACAAATTAAGCACACCAACTTTTAATTCTACTGAATGTTATTTATTTTGGATTTTTTTATTTGGTTTTGGGGCTTTGAAGTCTATGAGGTGTTTGAGAGGATGGCCTACTATGGAATATCATCAAATCTGGTGCTCTACTTAACAAGGAAGCTCCACCAGGGCACTGTCACCTCCTCCACCAACGTCACCAACTGGACTGGTACCATATGGATGACTCCGATCCTCGGCGCCTACATTGCCGATGCCCATCTCGGCCGCTACCGGACTTTCATTATTGCTTCTGTTATATATCTCTCGGTACCTTCTTCCACCTCTTTCTCTAACCTTCCTAATGTCCAGTGATCCAGTCAAACTGAAAACCCAGAATTATTTAGGTGACTGGTTTCAAATGAACCGGGTTAGACCACTGTTCGGCTGAGTTTTCAGAACAGTGGTTTCAAATATCTCCACAATCACCATCATTATTTGATTGCTACCATTGATACTCACGTGGTTAATTTAAGATGATGGGTCGGTGGGTCCCATTCTTGTAGAAGGTTGATGGGTGGTGGCCTATTTTGTCTTCTTCTGTTTGGGCCAGGTTGTGACAGAGAGGATGGTTATTAATGGGCCCAGGCCCAGGCCCAGGACCAGGCCCAGGCCCAGGCCCAGGCATGTCCCTTCAACTTAATTAATGGGCCGCAAAACTAAATCAATCTTGACTGTTGATTGCAGGGTATGTGTTTGCTAACACTAGCTGTTTCACTACCAGCACTAAGACCTCCTCCTTGCAACCAAATAGATGTAACGAAATGCAAGCAGGCCGGTTCAACACAATTGGGAGTATTCTATGCTGCACTGTACATACTGGCGATTGGGACGGGTGGTACCAAGCCCAACATCTCAACCATTGGCGCCGACCAATTTGACATTTTTGATCCAAAGGAGAAGGCCCATAAGCTCTCCTTCTTCAATTGGTGGATGTTTAGTATCTTTTTTGGGACCCTCTTTGCCAACACCTTCCTAGTGTACATTCAAGACAACGTAGGCTGGGCTCTTGGTTATGGGCTTCCATGTATTGGGCTGGCAATATCAGTAATGATCTTTCTTGCTGGTACACCCTTCTACAGACACAGATTGCCTACAGGAAGTCCCTTCACTAGAATGGCCAGGGTCATTGTGGCTGCTATTAGGAAATGGAGAGTACTCATCCCTTCTGACCCTAAAGAACTCTATGAGCTCGACTTGGAGGAATATGCATCTAAGGGAAAGTTTAGGATTGATTCCACAAATACCTTAAGGTTGGTATAAAAGTTGTTCTAAGATCTATTGATTACTATATTAGTTCAGGCCTCTTATGTGAATGTATCATGCAGGTTCCTCAACAAAGGCTCTGTGATAACAGGTTCAAATTCTCCTTGGATGCTATGCTCTGTTACCCAAGTGGAGGAGACTAAGCAAATGCTGTGTATGATCCCAATTTTAATAGCTACATTTGTTCCAAGCATAATGGTTGCTCAGATTAACACCCTTTTTGTCAAGCAAGGCACAACCCTGGACACAAGTATAGGGAGCTTCCATATTCCCCCAGCTAGCTTAGCTGCATTTGTTACGATATCGATGCTTGTTTCCGTTGTGATCTACGATCGGTTTTTTGTTAAAAGGATGAAGAGGTGGACTAAAAATCCTCGGGGGATTACGCTCCTTCAACGAATGGGGATTGGCCTAATTCTCCACATTATAATCATGCTAATTGCATCTCTAGTTGAGAGGAGGAGACTAAGTGTGGCCAGACAACATGGTTTGGTAGAAACTAGAGGAACAATTCCTTTATCCATATTCATTTTACTACCCCAATTTGCACTTATGGGAACAGCAGATGCGTTTTTGGAGGTAGCGAAGATCGAATTCTTCTATGACCAGGCACCGGAAAACATGAAGAGTTTGGGGACTTCTTATGCCATGACAAGTTTGGGGATGGGCAACTTCCTTAGCAGTTTCCTTCTCTCAACTGTGTCTCACATCACCAAGAGAGATGGCCACAAAGGATGGATTCTAAATAACCTCAATGCCTCTCATTTAGATTATTACTATGCATTCTTTGCAGTACTAAACATATTGAATTTCATCTTCTTTGTGATTGTGACAAAGTTTTATGTTTATAAAGCCGATATCTCTGAGCCAATTGAAGTGCTTAGAGAAGACCAAATGTCTAGATTTATAGTCTCTAAGCAAGAGGAGCCTGTGATTTAGGTACATATATTACTGTATTTAAATATAGAATAATTGCACAACCAAATATAGGCTTTATTTGCCACAGTTGATGATCAGTTTATGGCAAAGCTCAGATACATTTCTGATAAATTTATGGCAAGATCATATACATTTCTGATCAATTTGATCTAACTTGGTCAAACAATATGGTTTCATGGAAAGTGGTTAAGGGTTTGATTCTCCTATCTCACATTGTGCTTTAAGGCACCCCCAGTCCCCATTTTTCTGGCTGTAGTCAAAGACTCATTGGGCAGAGAGGGAGGTAGACCCAAAAAAACTTGCTATCCATCTGTTCTATAAAAACGAAACAATAATCATTGAGGCATATGAACACTGCCCTATTGACTTCCAAATCTAAGAGAAAGATGAAGAATTATACAAAGCTTTCTGGATATCCAACAAGAAATCTTGCTACCAAACTAATTGAGATGCTGAGTAGTTTATAATATAAAATTAATCTCATTCTCCCTTTCTCTTGTTCTGGTTTTCTTCTTTGGTACATGAGAGGGAAAGAGGACATACGATGGAAATCAATAGTTAAAACAACAATTGCACCTTCATTGACATTGATGATGATGATGAAACAAAAGTGCCAATCCACCCAAGTAATCAAACCCAACAACAAACTCATCTCCTCTTTGGCATTTGAAATGTCTTCTTCAGGAATCGATTAGCCATCCTGTCCTTCCTATGGCACAGAACCCTCAAGATGGTATTTGGGTCAGCTCTGTTCCACCTTCCTGTTGTTGGAGGCATTGGTAACCTCGCCCCTGCAGCCATCACCTCTAACCCATTTGCTTCACAAGACAAAATGGTGAAATCCTCCACCAATTGCTCTGTTGACTGACCCATCAATGTCACCACTCCTTCCACTGTCTCTGATTCCTTCTCCACCACATTCTCCGCCACTAGTCCATCGACATAACTGCAAAATATGCGCTTCAGGCTCTCAAAATCCTCCAAAATCATCTCATGATCTGACCTGGTAAAAACCCTAGAGTATCCCCCTGCGAGAAGTACCATGAGGAAGGCATCAAAGGAAGCCCTCATCACTTCTTTTACTGCCAAGGGCTGTGCCCGATCAGAGAGGATTGCAGCTAAAAGTGTCAGATTCTGCTTGATTATGCGTAATGCAGGACGTATGCGAGCATTCGCAACATCACATTCATAGAGGCTATCGTAGAAGACAGATTTCGAATCAAAGAAAATGAGACGGTAGGCGGCCACCTGTGAGACATGTTGAATTGCTGCTTGAATGGAGGAGCGGGCAAGTTCTAAGAATGAAGAGGAACCAGTGGTGAAATGGCGGCGGCTGCTGGAGAGACGCTTGTGGGGTATTGGGTTCAGGGAGAGGGTTTTATCCAATGATTGGATCTGGGAGAGGAGGTAGTGAAGAGTGTTGAGCCTAATGTAGAGGCGCTGCGTCCCACGGCTTGTGGATGGTCGTGGATGGTGACCTTCAGTGGATCCTCCTCGCCGCTCCTCTACTCCAACTTTGCAAGGAGATACTTTCCTCAAAAATTGGTAAAATCTTGATCCTCGATTGCATCTGGTTAGAGGGGGAAGTGCAGGGATATAGTTTTGCTTCGATCCTGAATGATTAACAGTTAGAAATGCTATATATGTTTACAATTTACCTTTCTGAACTAAGAACAAGAAGGCTTACCACATGATGCAACAAAGTTAGAGTAATCTTGGAAGAGAAATTGTAAGCCATCACAGAGATCTTGCAATAGATCATCAAAAAGGGTATTTGAGATTTCAAGGAAATCATTCACAGTTTCCTTGGCTATCCTCATTAGCTCCACTGCTGATTGTGCATATGGCTCTGTTTTTGACTTGGGATTCCATGTCTGAGAGAAAGAAATCACAATCCCAAATCAATTTTCCTTTTCTCACAATATATAACAGATTTAACAGATACCAAGGTATCATATAAAGTAACATTTACCTCAGTTTCTTTAGCTCTATGCAGACATTGCCTCCCTCTCTTCAATCTCTCATCAACCCAAGTTTTTAAGAGACGCATGATGATGGAATCAACTTCAAAGGGCTGCATTTCCCTTATAATTGCTTTGCCTCCATCTTCACAGTCTACAGAATCTTCAAGCACCATTTGAACCAGAACCTTCTCTAGTTTTCCAGCTCTCTGCAATACCAGAATGGTTTCATTGGTGAGCGTGGTCACCCCGGCCAAGTACTGCTTCAACACGGTTCCATAGCAAATGTGGATGCTCACTGCGGCAACTCCAGCCGCAAATGGGTGCCATCTCTTGAAAATGGGACTGAAGGTCTCCTTCTCCTTCATTGCTAAATCTTCTGCTTCTTTAGCTAGATCAATAAGAGCTCCACTTGTATCTTCTTCCCCTTTGGCTGCCATCATATTGGCATTTCTATTTTCCAAAAGCTTTTTGATCATGTAAGTTTAGAATATCAGTAACCCCAAAATCTTAAAAACATAAAAAAAAAAAAAAAAATTGTAAAATTTTCAATCTAAAAATTAATGACAGACCTTGGCGAATGCATTCCTCAATGTTGATCTTATGTAATAATCCACGCGATTCCCTGCCGACTCTACAATTAGATTGGTTCTCTCTGGCAGAATCAGAGCTGTGAGGCTTGCCACTTCTTCTTCCAAAATCTTTGCAGCTGATAATGCTAGAGGTAGAACATTCTCCATTAACCCAATTGAAGCTTTTGGGAAGCTACTATGATAATCTAGCAGCTTCTTCTCAGCCCAGCTTTGCATACAGGTCAACACTGATGACAAGACCATTAGATACACAGGGTCTCGATCGGCCTTCTTGACATCATTGGCCACTTCGGTCATCATAGTAAGAGAAGCACTTAATAGGTCTGGTTCAGATTGTGCAGTAGCAACATATTGTTGAAATAGGATCCATGTGAAGCACACATTGTGGATGAACTTGTCAATCCTTAGAGTGGACCATGCCTTCTTCATGAGCTCCAGTAACTCATCGATCTCGTCGAGGACGACGGTCTCATCCTTGTGATCGAAGATGGCATGGAGGAGAGAGAGGTAGAGATGGATATTGAGGGGGAAACCATCAGCCCAGTGACAAGCATCATTAGGTGATCCATTGGCACTGCGCCATGCTAATGAGACCACACAATTGCATATGGTTCGCATTGTTTCTGAGTTCTTGCCAGTGTCGATGGTTTTGGTTTCGCTTACTCGGACGATGTCTCGGAGACGAATGGCGAAGGAGTTTGATCGTTCTAGTGGGATTGAAGGATAGAGGAGAAGACCTGCTTCTAGGACCTTGAATTGCCGCTTCTGCCACATCTGGTAGTCGTGTGGGTCATTGAATTCTGTTGGTTTTAGATGGCGAAGTAGCTCAAGAGGAAGAATTATCGTCTCTGCTCGTCGACCCATCTGTTGAATTCAAGGAACACAGACAATGGTTAATGGCTTTGGCTTCTTCATTGATCGTAAATTCACAACTCAAGAAAGAAAAAAATTTGAGAACATGTTATGTAGCCTAACCGAATGAACACTTTATCCTGTGTTCTTGATATTGGTGTCTGTCTCCCTTGCACTTGCAGGGCACATGGGCTGAGAATGGGCTAGGTGTGGGCCTGGGCCTCTATCATTTATTAAAATTTCAAATAAAGTCCCAATGGAGACATACAAAAAATAAATAAATAAATAAAAACTGATTTTAGTTGAATAAACTTCAAACGGTGTTAAAGTATGGATTTCTTTGCTTTAAGGAGGAGAGTTTCAGACTTGGAATGTAGGATTCACTAGACATGAACGGTGATGGGTGAAACTAAAACTCGATCCTCTCCCCAATATCTATGACCCTATCCTCGACAATATGCAGTGGGTCCTGCATTCCAAGGTGGGTCCCTCACCCATGAATGATGATAGAGTCATAGGGAAAGTACCCATGTGGGGAGAGGAACCAGATCGTGGGTACTGATCATGTGGATGAGGTATGAAGAGGTACCCACGTGGGGAGATGATCCAGACTGGAGTTTCTGAACGGAGATCCTCTCCCCGCATGCCAACCTCCCCACACCTTTGGGAATCATCAATGGGTGTGAGAGTCGTCTTTGATGTGGTATCCACACACCATCGATGGCTCTCAACGGTGTGAGAGTGGTTACCATGTGGGGGGAGAGGATGGATCTTGACTCAGAGTTTCCTAGCCCATTCGGCCCATGAGAATATTTGATAGACCATAGCGGGCCTACCCATGTTTGGTTAATGTCAAAATGTCAAAGGGAAATTGGTCAATCTCTCTTGTGTTAGAACGGCGCAATAGCAGAAACACAGTAGAAGAACATAAAACCCATGAAGTGCACCCAAAAAAAAGGAAAAGTAATAACAATGCAAGCATGGCAGCATGCAAAGGAGGAGCGTTGTCGGATGTGCTGAATACGTACATCACGTACTTGGCCGACGAGGGTCCTCATGAGCGTCTTCCTGAGCCGGTTATCGCTTGGTTCAGAAACCTTCATCTGCTGTCTCATGATCTCCGCCGACGTCATGGGCCTCCTAAGCTTCATCATTGACGGCACCGAGAAGGCAACATTGCCTGAATTAACCCCTCTTGGCGATGATGGATGTGACCCACCCGACGGAACCGTCCTCCTGCTGGGTGACATTCGCTTCATCATCTTCAACCCAAGTGCCCTCTTGATTCTACTCATTCCCAACAATCCTCCCCCATTAGCCCTAGGAGTAGTTGTAGGTGACCCTACACCACTTCCTCCCTCCGTACTCTCCTGTGCCGCCGCTGCATTGTAATTCAACACATTCTTCCCACCAAAACCAGGTGCAGCCCGGCACGCCGTGAAGAAAATCTCATACGCCGTCTCCCTAAGGTCATCCTTGTCGAGACCTTCGATCTTGCCAAAAGGCCAGTCGAGCTCGGTTTCTGCATCGTAATCAGACCGCGAAAGGAAGGAGCAGACGAAAGATTCACGACGGGCCAGGTGGCCCATGATGGTTTTGGTGGTGGCAATAGACGTGTTTGCTTAGAAAAATTATGGTGGTTCTGGAGATGAAGGTGCAAGGGGAGAGGATTTGTTGGTACTGGTGGAAATGGACATTCCGGGGAGAAAGGAATAGAGAGAGAGAGAGATAAAAGATGACGGGTGTTGTTGGTGCTGCCAGCGATTGCTTGCTTGTGCGAAGAAAACGAAAAGCGAGGAAAGTGGAGTTTCAAAACTAAGTCTGGCAAAACTAATTATATTAGAGGAGTGAGAAAAGGTGAGATCGAAATGGTTGTTCTTGCTGGCCCAGTTGTGATTTTGTGTTTCTGCTTCTATTTTTAGTGATATCTCTCTGCCATTTCCATGTTTTCAGCGGAGCTTCTAGTTCCAGTTTCAAAGGTGATGGATTTCTCTGTCAAAATATAAAGTCAGCATCTATATCATAACTTAGCCATCAAAACAAACAGAATTGGAGAAATTCTGGAACTGCATTACATATTACATGAGCTGTTTTTTGTTTTTGTGTATTAGACAGTTGCAGGCTTGGATATTGAGTATTTTGTGTTCTAATGATCTCTCTACCAATAAGTACATTTTGAAGAGAAAACTGATTATAAATTGGTAAATGAGGAGCTAACCTTGAGTATCTATTTATAAATAATTATTTTAATATATTCTTAGGATATTATTAATATTATTTCTGTTGAAAATAAGAGTGCATATGTGGGTATATAATTATATATAAGTTTATGTGTATACGTGTGTACTTTTTTAATGCCCTTAATTGATTATCCAAAGTTTAACAAGTTTCCTTCAATAACATATATATAAAAGCAATTCTCTATATCATATATTTAGATTTTTCATATCTTCAATTTCTTCTTAAGAAAATAGATAACACAAAACATCAAAGTTTTTTGTTTTTTGTTTTTTATTTTTCATACAAATTATGCAAGTTAAAAGACAAATGAATTAAGGAACAAGCAGGTCTATCTAGATAACTTTCCATTGTGCAAATTAAGACTTCTATTTTTTATTTTTTTACGAAAATGACTAATAACTATCCTTTTTTTTTTTTGGTAAAACTATCCCTTAAAAATGTGGATGTCAAGAAGCATTATGATGTTTGTCTTAGGGTCAAGGTACCTTTCCATGTGGACACGTGCTAAATATGGATAAAAGAGAGTTTTAAGTTCTTATAAAAGCATAAGTGGCATTTCATAATAGGGATGCTCTTTATGAGACCGATCTGGAGTCAAATTCCATTGACACCGCATATTAGTGTACGTTAGATCGGCAAAAATTCTAATCCTCTTCGACCTAAATACTAATAATACTCCTTATATATGAGATTCCCATGATAAAGCTTGGTGTCAATATGCCATTGACACCGGCCGTGAGGTGTCGTAAAGAAAGACCAAAGACCAACTCTCGATAACGGGCAATTTTTGAGATATTACTATTGACACCAATCTGCACTACTCTTGACACCAATGATCATCGCATCAGAGAGCCCAAAAAATTAAAAAAATCTTCTCCCCTTTGTCTCGAATACTCCTGTATTTTGAAGTTTCCTTTATGGACCAATGATATTCTATGAGAAGGAATCCATTTCAACAGGTCATTGACACATGCTAGTGTCAAGTAGACGAACCATAAAGAAATACATATATGCTAGTGTCACCTGCATGTATTTATATCCTCCATGGGATTTCATCACCGTCCATATCCAGTGGGTCGCACACTCCAGAGGTGAGTTTCACACTATATTGCCGGTGATGGAATCTCACAGGAGAGTACATGTACATACTGTGATCGGTGATCTGAACTCGAACTACATCCCTACAACTCATGATTCAACTGAAGATGATTATTTGCTTGGAAAAATATGGAAAATACTAATGAAGGGGAGCTATGGCAGAACAAAATGATGCCTTTATAACATTCCGTTTGTTTTGACCTAAAATTTTAGGTGTAATATTTTATATGTAAGAAAAAATTTCCATATTTATTTCCAAGAGATAAAATAAAGTGATCACTAACTGGGATGAAAAAAGAAATGCGAGAATTAGGGTTTGATTCTGGAGAGGGAGCCTGAGAAACGGCTAACTCATCCAAGGAAGGCAGCAGGCGCACAAATTACCCAATCCTGACATGGGGAGGTAGTGACAATAAATAACAATACCGGGCTCATCAAGTCTAGTAATTGGAATGAGTACAATTTAAATCCCTTAACAAGGATCCATTGGAGGGCAAGTCTTTTTTAAATCCGATTCGTCTCCGATGCGTATGGGCATACGAGAGCTGGCAGTGACTGTTGGTGACCACCACATGTTGGTGTTCCAATCCTACGGTGATAACGTCTCTGGATTAAAAAAACTTACCTATGACAAAACTTCATTGTATCAAAATTGAGAAACTGTTTTTCGATTTCGATTTTCAGTGAACTTCACTCCCATGAGAAGAACATCAATAACAATCCTGATCCTTCTTCTTTATCTCCTCAATCACCCTTTTCCTTACAGTCCGTTCTGATTGAAGACAAAGTTGACAATGCCGATGACAAGAAAGAGATGATGAAGTTTTGGGTGGCAAAAATGGAGAAGCAGATGATTAGGAGATGTTTGCTAATACCAAGCTGAAAGCAACTGGTAATGCCCAGGCAATACTGGCAATTATCTTTGATTCACACTCCCTTTTTTTTTTTTTTTTTTTTAATCTTCTTCCTATGGCTCTCTGTAAATGTTGTTAGGTCAGATCGAATTTTGCAAAGTTTCTCTAGGCAAAAGAAACCCTTTTCTTTTCTTTCAAGAAAAGCACAGGGGAAAAAAAAACCATCATCTGTTTTTCATAGTCTCCTCTTAAAAATTGGGGAAGTCACTAATTTGGCAAATCTTTATATTTTAATGGAAATAATTCCTATAAAAATGGATTTGCTTCACATACTGGAGTCGATGGCCGCGAGAAATAGAACATGGTTCTTCCTCTCTATTTTGTTTCTCTGCTTCTTTCTCAAAACCTGTTCCTGTATCAGAGCTGGCACCCTCTCTGTTGGTGAATCTATTTCCAGATATCAGACCATGGTTTCTTTCCCACCTCCGATTTCTTGCATTGGGAGGAATGGGAAGCCCTAGTTTGCTTCAGAACCTACCGCCGGAAGATTCATCCTCAAGGAGATCAGGATCCCAACCCAGGAATTCCTTCATTCTTGTCGGGAAGATGGACGCCTCAAGCTTCGTTTTGTTCAACTGGACGGAGAAATCCCTGAAGAAGAAGGAGAAGAAGGAGAAGAAGGCTAAGAAGATAATGAACTATATCGGTATCTGGTACAGGAAGATATCGCAACTGTCAAATTATTGACACTCCACTTGGCGGTCATCCAGTGGTCTCCGCCAGTTCTCCCGCATAGGAGACGATTTGGACTCGTCTATTTAACCTACTGAAAACAAGCATTAAATTTTTTTTTCCCGTATAAAATGTTTACGTCAAAACAATGGGAGCTATTTGCTGAAAACCTCAGAAGAAAGCTCCTGTCCTCTCTGGACTTGGGAGAGAATCTGCATTATTAATTTCAACCAATCTGTAAGTTAGTTTTCAACGTGGAATCTGAATTGGGAGTGGCACCATTGGCTCTCTCCATTTGTTGCATAGATCCTAGAATTCAGCAATAATGCAAGTTATTTGAATGTCTCCTGGTATTCAGAATTCAGGTCTGTTTCAACTTTCAAAGCAAAGCTCAAGTTCAAGTATTTCCGAGTGTTTACTACTACTGCTGCTGCTTATGCTTCTTTTCTTTTTCTTCCTCCGACTGCCCCCTGCATCTCTTATTTTCTAAACGTGGTATTCCGCGAATACAGACATCAAAGGATTTCTCTCTTTTCCTAAAAAAGTGTTCACATGGACGGCTTCCTATCGAATTTTATGAACTTTTTAAGTATGAACGTGAACTTCTTGTTGAGTAAAATTCATCGAAAGCATGAGACGGATTCAGCATTTTCTGTTTCTGTATTTAGTTAAGCTGTCTCTCCCTCTCTCTGAAACCCGAATCTCAGTGTCTGATTTTGAGCTTTGGATTCAATGTAAGCAGGAAGATAGAGGAGTGAAGCTACTTGCGAGCGAAGATGCGAGGGGCAGTGATCGGAGGAAGGACCAATGGAATGGTCTCTGTGTACGTGCTTGGGAAAGCAGGGGCATTTGTGTAAATACAGGTGCTGCAAGTTGGATCAATTTCACCGCTGGAAAGGCTTGATGATGATGATGCCCACCCTTAACTCCCTGCTGGCCTGCTGTTTCAACTGTCTTGCCTTCCCGCCATCCTAATCCTTTATTCTTTCTAGCTGTGACCTGTTCGAAAGCTCTGGTTCTTCAGTCATCATACCAACCAATGGACTTGGTTCCTTCTATTTGTACTTCGACACAGTAAAGATAAATGGTCTTTGACGATTCTGTGTTTCTTTGCAATTTGGAATTGCTCCAGGATTGTGGATAATTGGCATACTATGGCATACGCGAACAGGGTACGGAGGATGGCTGTCTTAGAGTGATGATTCAGCTGTAGATAGTCAACCTAGATAAGCTGTAGTTTGAGAACGGAGGCATCTGAATGCCTAAGGATTATAGGCATCGGATCGAATTGATTCACTCCATCAAGCGACGTTGAAGGAAACAAGCCAAATTGATCTATTGTCGCCCTGTTGAACATGTCCACCAATTCAGATCTTCTGAAACTAGATTGCAAATGGCTAGGCTTATAACCGGTCTCATTCGAACAGGGAAAGCTAGGCTTGCTTCCTTTGTTTTCAACCACGTTGATTGCCGGATTGGATTCGTATGGAATACCACGATAAGAGGGTATTCATGCAATGGTTCCTTCGGAGAAGCCATTGCATTCTATGCACGAATGAGATGCCACCGCTTTGAGCCCCATTGTCTAAACCTTCCGTTTGTGCTCAAATCTTGTGCGGTTCTAAAAGCTCTATCCCATGGTGAGCAGATACATACCGATGTTGTGAAACTGGGATTTGTGTCCGATGTTTTTGTCCAGACTGCTCTCTTGAATATGTATGTGAAATGTTGTAGAATGGAAGCTGCAGTGCAGGTGTTCGATGCTATGACTGTGAAAAACGTGGTTTCCTGGACTGCCATCATTGCAGGCTACTGCAAGCATGGACTTGTGGAGCAGGCTCAGAAGCTCTTCTGTGACATGCCTGTGAGGAATGTCGTCTCCTGGAATACAATGATTGATGGGCTGGCTCAATTTGGGGATATGGAGACAGCACTTCGGTATTTTAACAGTATGCCTTGGAGGAATGCAGTGTCATGGACCATAATGATTAGTGGTTTTTCAAGGGCAGGAGACGTGGCAAGTGCAAGATTGCTATTTGATAAGATGGTTGAGAGGGAGGTTGTGGCTTGGACAGCCATGATTACTTGCTATGTTCAGAATGGCCAACCAGGTGAGGCGATTAAACTTTTCCATGAAATGCTGGCTACAGATGTTGAGGTGGATGAGGTCACTATGTTGGTTGTGATCTCTGCTGCTGCTCAATTAGGAAGTGTTGATCTGTGTGTGTGGGTGGAGAACTACATTAGTGAAGTTGGGTTAGAGTCTGATATCCGTGTCCAAAATGCTGCTATCAACATGTATGTGCAAAGTGGAAGCATCAACAAAGCTATTGATATATTCAATGAGATACCTAAGAAGGATGTAGTATCCTACAATTCTATGATAACAGGACATGCCATCCATGGGGATGCAGAGAGTGCCATTTCCTTGTTTTCTATGATGATTGCAGCCAAGGTTCAACCAAACTCCATCACTTTCACTGGGATCTTGACTGCTTGTTCCCGTGGAGGGTTCATGGATGAGGGCCTTAGGTACTTCTATTTCATGCTTAAGTTAGGATACATTGAACCTAAAGTGGAGCACTATGCGTGCATGGTGGATCTCCTTGGTCGTGCTGGCCACCTAAATGAGGCCCATAATCTCATTTTCAGCATGCCCATCAGACCTGAGCCTAGCACATGGGGCGCTCTGCTTGGTGCATGTAGGATTCATGGAAACCTTGCCTTGGCAGAGGTTGTTGCACAGAGGCTGTTTGAGATTGAGCCTGGAAACCCAGGAAATTATGCTATCCTTGCAAACATGTATGCAGAGAGGAAAATGTGGGATGCAGCAAATAAAGTAAGGGAAATGATGAAGGAAAAGGGACTGTTAAAAACATCAGGAACCAGTTGGGCCGAGGTCTCTAATGCTCTGCTTATTTAGCTTTCTGTACTCAAGGGTCTCTCTCTCTCTCTCTCTCTCTCCCCCCCTTTCTCTCCCTCCCCCTTTGTGATAGTCTTTGGAGTTGAAGTTGCGGCTAGTGGTTTAGAGTTCAAAAACAATGAGATAATTCTCACATTGTTACAAATAATACACTGTGGAGTTTCTAATTCTAATTGAGTGTGGGGATTATTTTGGGGAATAAGATGGTTCCTGCTAAGTAAACAACCAACATGATGCTCGGAATGAGTTTTCATCAATGTTAATATATACTGATGATCTGAACAGATCTGATTTTTAATTGATTACATTGTCCAAGAATTTGGTAATTTGTAAAAAATTACTGTCAGAGAAATCCATTGATTTATGATATTCCTTCTGCATCGAGTTAGAAAACATTTTTATTTTTTCCCATTCTAAAGAAATCCTTAAGTGAGTACTGAGTTCTAGATGTACATTTGAAAAAAGATGATGAACAAGAGAAAATTATGTTTTATAGTATGTATATCTTTTAGTCTTGTCTGTAATATGCACATTCTATTTTTGTATGTAGTTTGTAGCATTCATATGGCAAAGTGTTAATCCGTGTGTATTTTTCTGGACAATGAGGATTGGATCTCTTAGTGTCATCTGTGCCTTCATTTTATATCATTTTCCTGGTTCACTCATTGAAATTCCAATTCACAACCCATCACACTCCTGATTCACAGAAAACTGGAAACAATGGCAAACACTTAACGTTTTCGAGAAGACTCCTATGATTTTTTCTTTTATTTATTTATTTATTTATTTTTTGTGTATGGTGTGAGTGAATGTCCCGTCTGAGAAAATGTCAAGACACGGTGAACAGAAGAAGAGTACCAGGTTTTTTTTTTTTTTTTCTTTCAGTTGTTACATAAACCTTGAGTATAAATGTATAATATTACTCGCTGTTCAATACATTGTCATTTAATTCTCATATCTCTGTTAAGGAGAATGCAGTTTGAGTAATAAATTCCAAGCCACTTTCATATGATAAATTTACAATGTTACAGTAAGAGATGGATCCGAATCGTCTCCTCCCTGAAGTTCAGGGAGGAGGGAGACGCCCCCGTCGGATGGCCGACACGTGGCTCTCAGGAAAATCAGAGCCCCACGTTCAAGCCGACATCTCCTGTCGGTTCGGCTTGTCGGCTGGGTGTCAGCTTGGACGTGGTGCTCGGATTTTCCCGAGAGCCACGTGTCGGCCATCCGACGGGGGCGTCTCCACTTCAGGGAGGAGAGATTTGAATCCGTTAGAGATTTAGTTGCAAAATAACTAGAGTAAAACATAATCATCATCAACAAGAACATTTCAACAAGAACATTTCAATCCTATCAGGAATTATGCAATGATTTCCATCTAATTTGGCTTTAATTGGTTGTGTTCCCTTTCTTTTTTTTTTTCTTTTTTTTTTCCGGCCGATGATTTCAAGCCTTATAATTTTTCCAAATTTTAGTGAAAATGAAGATAAATTAAGTTGCATATTGTTTGTATTTTACTGCCTCTTAGACTAAAATTAGAGAGAATATGCTTATGTGCAGGTACTTTTAATAGCTTGAGGACAACCCTGACATTGATTGTAATGAAACTGTGAGGCATTTCATCAGGTCACTTGGTTATTCTGAGTTATTTCAGAAAGCTTATCTGGTAACATGTATGAAGCGTTTTGATCTCCCACATGTGGCTTTATTTGTAAATTTGTGCTTCCAAAAGTGTATTGTCATCGATGCATTGATGTCACAGCCATGAATTTATGCTGGTTCAATATCTGCTTCAGTCTGGTCCTGCCCTTGAGAACGAGTGATGAGCTTTTCAGCTTTCTCGGTTCATTCATTCTGCCGAAATCATCATCTTTGTCAGGTAAAGTCAATTCACCCTGAGTTTTTGGTGTTCCTGTGCCTTGTTTTTCTTTAATGCTCAAAGCTTCTTTTCAAATGTCACCAGAGGTTGTGCCATATAATTTCCATATCCATGGTAAATTTACTTTGGTTTATCCTGCAGCTCTGGGCCATCCACAATGGCTAACTGTCAGATGGTGTTCACATACTTATCAATACGGTTGTAATTTGTATATCCTTTTCCATTGAAAGTACCCTAAATCATTTAGCTCACTGCATGTGTTTATTTATTTTTTTAACCACTTTTTCTGTTTCTTTAAGTCCTTCATTCACTTCCATTGTCTACTTTCTAATAGAATCTTGAGTTCTGCAGCTCTGGGAGAGAATTCCATAATTCATAAATTGGAGCTAGGGCAATGAAGAAGGGGCTTAGCGTTGATATCAAATATGAAGAACTAGCTAGAAAGAAGCCCGAGCTTGAGAGTAAAGGCTGTGAAACTAGAACAGGATGTGCTGTGCAGCCTGCTTCAGAATGTGCTGGGGGGTAAGCAGGTTCTTCCTATGCTGACTATTTGATGTACTTCTAGAAACATTTTTCATGAAATATCTTTTTATTGATATAGGGTTCGTCTGACATGCGTTTCTCTCATAGATATGCATGAAAATCTGTTTCTTGCTTCCTAATGTCTCTTTCATAGGGAATCAAAATCCATAGGGAGAAACCTCACCCTTTTAGTGGATGTTAATCTTGGTTTTGACTTAGAAATTAGTGGGGTTGTAATTGCATTTGTGCTCTTTAAGCACGAAGGCAAACGAAAGCGCACAAAGGCATTCAACATTCAAGGATGCTAGTGCCATCTTCAATAGTATTTGCTCTTTAAATGCTGAGGCACTATTTTTGAAGCATGTTTTTCCATGAAATAATTTAATCTATATATAAATATGAAAGAACTGATCACAGGTCTTATTTTATTTGTGCTAATTTATGTGTAGAGCAGAATGCAGAATTGTTGAGGCTTCAATTTGCAATTCAATTTAGATTTATTTATTTATTTTTTTTTTATTTTTTTTTTTGCCAGGGTGGGGTTGAATGGGGGAGAGGATGGGTTCTTGGACAGCATTGCATGAGAAGACCCAATGGATACCTTTACTTATTTTCTTTTTCTTCTTCTTTTATTTTTCTCTGGTCATGTAGCAGCCAAAAGTGGAAAGTATGCTTTCTTCTACAAGGCATCCTTCAATTGGCATGACTTGAACTTCTCCAATGTTGATTTCAAACCTACAATCGCCGGCATATCTTATCTTAAATTGTAGGCATTAGATGTTAGTTAGTTCATGGTAACTAACACAATTATACGTGAAGATTTTTTTTTAGCAACGAGGTTCTGAGGGTAAGAAAATTTTTCAAAAACTCTAACTACATGGCATTAGAAGGAAGGAGATTCTTAAATACATTTCTATTTTAAGTTATGCTTAAATCCTACCAAGGATAACACGAAAACTTTTCACTATTGGCAGATTGTACTGTATTATGTGTAGGTGGGTCACAAGAGACATATGCTGGGTGTGTAATAGCTGTACCTGCACCTGATGCTTTGAGTATATTGGATGAACAAGCAACACATGAGGAAATTAGAGTGCATAGTGCTCTTCAATATGTTTACAGGTGCCTTCTTCCTCTCCTGTGCATTTTGTAGTTTTGCGATTCGCATCTTAAAATTGTAATCAGAATCTGGGTATCAACTAATTTGCTCTTTCAACTAAACTTATTTCTTTTAGTTCATGGTCAGGATTAGGTGCTAAGGTGTAATGTTCTGTTTTTGGGCTGATGACATGGTTTTGATTAATAGACTAGGGAGGGGTATATGCCATATAAAATGTGGGGCCTCAACTGACATGGATTAGCCAATTGGATGGGGAACCTGATCTTACTGTATGTAGCAATCATATATGACCCCCATCAAAGCATGCAAATAAATAATCTAGATGCCATTATTGATGCTTAAAAACTGAAATACATTTTGTAGACAAAGTATAATATTATCATCTTTCAAGATTAAAACCTTCTAATGTAATCGTGTAGCCAAAATATAGTGTTATACTGTAACAGGAAAAAGACATTTATCAAGCAGTGTTTAAGCAATATATGTACACAGCCACATCTGCGAGGGTACATGGCATGTCTGGAGAAGTGAGAAATCTGTAAGGAGGCAATGTCCTGCAAATCATAACCCTGAGCTTTACTTTTTCATTTCGTGACAATTTTAGTTATTTTTGCTATATTATAGACCTTCAGCTTCTTTGAGAAATGCGAGTTGTGCCTTCTCAAAAAAATTTAGTTCGAGTCGACTGAACTCAAAGGATATTATAAAAAAAAAAGGCGTTTCAGATCACGAGGCTCCTACTACTGCAGGGTCTAGGGAAGGGCAGAATGTACACAGCCTTACCCCCGCAATGTGGAGAGGCTGTTTCCTCGTTTTGAATCTGTGACCATCAAGTTGCAATATGACAACTCATAGGATATTATGTTAGGAATTATTGTACTGGTTTGTGGTGATGTTTTGTTTTTTTGTTTCATAATGTGTTGTTTTTAATTATTTAGAAGTCTAAATTTAAAATTGTTGAATAATGGTGTATATTGGTAGATATTTCCTTCATCATGACAAAACCTTAGTGCCCCAAAAACCATCAGTATTGAGTGCATGGAACTTTCATGGAACTGTAGGTAATAAAGTATGTATTGACATATTGGCTCAATGTGCTTCAGTTTTGCAACATACTATGCGAATGAGTGTTCTGGAGCATGTAGCAGTAGGTTTATGGGTAAGTTATGTTGCTATTATAGTTTCTATAATTTATTTGCTAACTGGTAAACACACAGATATGATTTAAGAATATGGGTTTGGGTTTCTGGTTTGAGTTTTTATTCAGTTCAAGATAGCTGGAAACTCTAACCTGCAGTTAAAGTTCTCTAATATTTCATCAACTCCTTGAACTTGCAGAATATTGGCGAAACCATTTACCATTCCTTGCGACTCTCAATGCACCAGAACATACACCATGGTTAAATGGACAAGCAGCCATCCTGTCTGATCATTTGCTACATCAAAACCTCTGTTCAAGCTTGATGAAATCCAAGGGAAGAGAGGAATTTGGTTCTGTGGAGCATACCACAGTGGGCATAGGTTGCTCTTGATGTCACTATATAAGACATGATTAAAGTTAAAAGGAAGTAGGATGAACATAAATTTATGAAAATGTTATTGGTAGAAGGAAAAAGCATTCTGCACTTAAGGCTTCTATAAGTGTAAAATTGGTGCTCTAACAGAAATATCATGTGATCTGCGACAGCAGTTTTTATTTGCCAAAATTGAATCAATGTAGCAAGCAGATCTAGGATTGCTGAAATTATGTCCAGCATTTTAGATCAAGAGCCTTATGGTTCTATGCTAGCATGATTAGTATTCTGTGTTGAAAAGTGAAGCCCCAAAGTAACAAAGGAAGATAGGCAATGCCAATGAACCGGGTAATACCTTATGTTTCCTATGAAGTATTCCTTCTCTCTTGACAGTCACTCTTTGTGTCAGAACAAAGAAATTCAAGCCTCCGCAGAAAGACTAGCATTTTCTGGCCATCCATAGGTTCTTCTGTCTCAAGAACTTACAACAAAAAGAAAACTTTCGACAACAAAGTCTTATCCCAGTTATATGGGGTTGGTTATATGGATTTTTGCCCTCTAATCAACTTTATTCGATGTCATGTTTGAAACTAGACATCAACTATGCATGTCTTTCCTCATCATCTCCTTTAGAGTCATCTTAGATTTGTCATGAGCTCTTTTAGATCTTTTGATTTAATACATCAAATCATTCTTCCATACTAGAACATCTAAAAGCCTTTATAGAACATGGTCATACAATCTCAAACGACTTTCTCGTTGCTTTTCATGTATCAATGTTACTCTCAAATCAGCTCTACACGATATAATTTCTTACCTTATCCTTTCTAATTTTACTGTACATCCATCTCAATATCTTCATTTCAACTACACTAAATTTATTTATATGATGTTTACTAATTGTCCAACATTCTGCATCGTACATTATAATCAATTGAACGACTCTCCCAGAAACTTAAATTGATGAAAACCCAGCAAATTTGTTGAACTTGAAGGACCAGAAGTTAATGCAAATTTATCCTCCTTTTGAACTGCAGATGGTTTTCTCACGCCCAGGGAACCTTATGGCATTCAGTGGTCCATATAGAAGTGTACCTGTAAGTCCGTAACCTTTGGGTGGTTCAGCTCATCTGCTATTCCTCCTTCCAACTTCACCCAGCGGAATTTTGAGCAGAACGATTGAACATTGATGGACTTCTACAAACCAACAACAACCCCTCCACATTTTAATTCTGCCATTACATTTTACTATATCTGCTTTGCTTCCAATTTCTTAGTATACCCATGATATTTAAAAAAATAAAAATGATTCAAAAAATCGGTATCATATAGATTCGTACAGTATCAGTCTCCGGTACCAATTCCAAGTTGATTTCTTGTATCAAGATCTGCCTAGGGTTAAATTTTAAATCGTTTAATATATATAAAAAAAAAAAAGGTAATTGATTGATGAATTAAAGTGACATTTAAGACCTCTTGTCAAACAGTCGAAATGGAAAATTCATTTATGGTCCCGAAAAATAACGGACCCTTATGATCGATCACATGTTAAATTTCAGATTAAGTTCCCACAAAAAGTTTCACATTAAGATTTAGATATATCTTCTAATCTAGCTCCTGCATGTCTTATACTCTTATACACCCCACGGTAATTCAATGAAAAGTCCGTACTTTTTTAGTAGATTGCTTATCTTGGCAAACTCAGATTGGCTGAAAATTGACAAGCAAGTAGAAAATCTTGGGGTCAAGCTGTAAACAGAATTTCAAACCCACTTAAACTGCCACATGGCATTTATTGTAGGGAATGGGAGCCCTAGCTCCTCTTCAAATAAACAAAAAAAAAAAAAAAAAAAAAAAAGATGTAGATGACATTATCCCACTTTAATAATAAAGGCATTCTCTGGCAAGACTAACACAAACATAGATTTCCCAAAAGAGAACTGAAAAGGCAAGAACACGAGTTACCTGGTCGACCATTTTGAATGAAAGATCCAAGTTAATATCGGTAACAATCATATCCATGAAAGTGATATCACAGAAATATTCTGACATCTAGTTTGAATAAAGCAACTGCAAGCTATTTCACAACTTTTATGGCAGGCACAATCAAAACCCATTTAACGAGCCACATATCAATCCGGTATTACCTTAGAAGTCACAAAAAAGTGGAAGGTAAAGGATGAAAGCAAACACCCAGTAAAACAAGAAGCAGGAAAGGGGGAGAAAAAAGGGTTTACATTTCACTAAGTACCTTTGTCTGGGGCCAGAAAGAAAGATCTATCTAGATTTAACTCATTAAAAGAAAGAAACAAAGGAATGAAAGTCATGAAAGAAAGATCTAACCAGGTTTTAAATTCACCAAAAGAAAGACAAAAGGAATGAAAATTCATTAGGTAAACCCCCATCACCAACCTCAAAACAATTTCAATCAGAGAGGATCTTGAGAAGGTGTTTGGAGCAAGGAACTTCTTCAGAGACAGCAAGAAAGGCCAAATTGTAGAACATGGAACCGTGCCTGTTTAGTTAACATACCACAGGTCCTTCAGATTTGTAGACTCTCCAAGGGATCTATCTTCATGACATGAATCTGAAGACCTGAAGTTTGACATTGTTGTTGGCCTGATCTGGCCCTCCCTGCCTTGCTTTAATCCGTTGAGCGAGTCCTCTTTACATGCCATTCCACGCCACACTCCCAATAAAAACCTTTTTGAGAGAGCACCCACGAGGGTAGACACCTGGTTCTCAATTAGACGGCGGGCATCTCCCCCTCCTCCTGTACAACAAGGGCAAATACAGGAGGAAAATGATTATGCCATTGTCAAATATCTCAACTACCACTACCATTATCGCTAGGCATTACGTAGTGATCAACCCAAGTAGCCTAGACCTCCACGCTGTTTACCAAGAAGCCTCTCTACATCTCTACGTCTGTATTCTCTATCTACCATACCAAAAGAAGCAGCAGTATACTATCGCTATCAAGCATAAGTTCCATTTATAAAGCTTTGCACTTGGACCAACATATTCCTACTCAATAGCCAGAGATTAATACTGATACCACATCATTAAAAGAAATTCTTAACTACGTGTCATCCAGCCGAACAAGTAAAAGTCTAAAAGAAACTCTAGCTTTAGCACTAGAGAAGAGAAAACACAAATCAGCTATGAGACACAACACTAAGCACACCAAATATAACACTACAACTTGAAAGCAAATACGAAGTAAGAGTATCAACTACTGCTCAGAACTAATACTCATTATATACTAATAGAATAGTCACTACGGCAAACTACTGGGATTTGAGCAATCCAACCAGTCCCAAAATCTGCTGCCACCTGAATGTAGCATTGCTCCATGTCTGAGATGAGAGGCAAGCACAGTCCCATGACAGAAGAGAAGCTCTGAAGCAAACTGGATTACTGCTGTTGTGCCTGTCTGGTCTGAGCACCACCATAACCACCACCATAACCAACCTGCCCGCCTGGAGGTCCATTTGCTTGGGCAGTCCCATAACCTCCAGCTTGTGATGCATCAGACCTCCAGACAGCATTTGGATACCCCGAATTCCCATTAGTATCTCCATAACCACTGCCCATGTAGCCAGCACCAGTCCCTTGTTCTCCCCCACCCGCACCAGCAGGAGAATTTCCGCTTGGTGCGCTACCAGCACGTCCTCCAACAGCACCATAACCACCTGAGTTAGCATAAGATCCATCTCCTCCACCGTAACCACCATAACCATAACCTTGATTAGCATAACCTGCAGCTCCACTAGGAGACTGAGCTGTCGGTGCAGAAACAGGACCCCCCGTACCAGCAGCACCACCACCAACACCAGCAGCATTCCAAGGTGCTGCAGTTCCATAACCTGCATTAGCACCATAGCCTGCAGAACCATATCCATAAGGAGCTTGATTACTCCATGGGCTTCTTGGGGCACCAGGTGGGCCACTCACATAACCAGCATTTGGGGCAGTTGGATTTCCATAAGCCCCAGCAGGACCACTATACCCAGCATTGGCACCACCATAGCCACCAACACCATAACTACCATAACCAACACCATTATTTGCTGCAGCATATCCATAGCCCGGTGCACCATAGCCAGAAGAACCATATGCCGGGAAACCACCACCGGCAGTTTGAGGTTGCATGTATCTAGTAGCATCCACCCGACCATCATATGTATTTGTGTTGGCAGCAGAAGAACCATATCCCTGAAAATTCCCACCGCCCATTGTACGGCCACCACCTCCAGGATTTGCATCTTTTGGGAGGGCACGCTTGACCTCAACTAGTTTACCATTCAACTCATGGAAAGTCTTGTGCAGGACTCTATCAACTGCTTCCTCAGTATCAAAAGAGATGAAACCAAATCCACGAGGTCGTTGGGTAGTCTGATCATACATAACTACTACATCAGTTACATCACCATATGACTCAAAATACTGGCGGAATCCATCTTCTGAAAGAGTGGGAGGCAACCCTCCCACAAATATTTTCTTGGTCCTAATATTTCCCCCAGTCCCAAGGTTTCTGCCTGACGTAGGGTTCCCAGACCTAGAGGAAGTGTGCTGTTCCTCCCTTGACAAAGCCCTTTTAGCTTCCACCTGAATTATCAAAGCAGGGATTATACTGCAGAAGGACAAACACAGCAGTAGCAGGGATACAATAACCAGATATGAAAAACGATTAATAGACATGCACAGAATGAAAAACCTCACATACAGGGTCATGACAAGATTAATTTGATATAATTAAATCTTGGCACTGGCTCAAAATTGTTCACACCATAAACCTCAAACAGGGGGAGGGGATATGACAGCCCATTGGACCTGTATTTGGCCCACCGTCCCAAAACAACCATAGGATATGTCACATTTGCAAAGAGAATAACATAATACAATTAAACCTAACCAAGAAGAGAATCACAAGCCAAATTATGAGCAAATTCTGAAAGAACAAATTCCAAATCTAAAAATGCTTTAACTACGAAAAGAAAATGACAATTAACTATTATTCCAATACCATCAACCACTGAAACATTAATCCCTCTTTTCATTCACCTACTAAACATACTAGATAACCATTTAAACCAGTAAAGAATTCATTTCCTTGGGGGTGTGCTCAAATAAAAGCAATATATAATTTTTCTAGAAACACTTAACCATAACCATCAGTTTTTTTTTTTTCCTTTTTTTGGGTAAGTACCATAACCATCAAGTTACTTACAATAAAAAATGGCTTAAATCAAATTAGTAATCTAATGTTGCTAATAAAGCTCAAAAGCCCCAACAAATGCATACAGAAATAGTAACTATCAAGAACACAAACCGTAGTTATCAACAACAAAGTTCCACATAACCGTTTTCTCACACAACATTCACACCCTCCTTACCACCCACCCACCCAACCACCGAACCAAAAGTGAATATACATATATATATAACAAAAAAAACCTCAAACCAAGATCCGAGAATGTAAAAATGATTTGCCCTAAAGTACTAAGAACGCATTAATCAACAGAAAACATATTTACGAAAAAAAAACCCGGCGTCTAATCCAAAGACCTAAACATGAAAGAAGGAAGGAGCAAAAGAAGATATAAATATCAAATCTAATCGAAATAAACGAAAAATAACAAAAACCCACAAAAGATAAAATGAGAACGACAACAAATAAATAAAATCCAATAAAACCCATAAGACATAACAAATCGAAGAAACAAAACCAGCGAACAAAGCCAAGGATAAAACCCAAAAAGCACATAAAAATCGAGTCTCACCGTTCTCCCATCGATGGTATGCTTGTCCTGAAGAACCCTATCGAGGATCGCAGGATCTGCAAAGACAACAAAACCAAACCCTCTCGGCCTCCCTGTCATCTTATCACGCATGATAACAGTTTGCAATACCTCCCCGTAGTTCCCAAAATAGTCCTTGAGCTTATCTTCTGATGTATCCCAAGATATTCCACCAATGAAGAGCTTCCCTTGATCTGAATCCATTTGAACTCAACTAAATCTTACACTACACCCTAGTTTCTGTTTTGATATCACTGTTTCTTCTTTTTTTCTCCTTGTTCTTCACTCCTACTCTGTAGGGTTGAAGAAGATGAGATGGAGAAGAGGCAAGGGTTTGTGCCAAAGAGAACGCCGACTTTGGCCTGCCTCAAAAATATCTCCACTAATATGCCCTGGCCTGGACACAAGAAAGGAAGAAAAAAAAAAAAGCTAATATTTTCAGAGGAGGAAAACATTTATATATATTAACGGATAAGATGGCTTCTTTTGGATGGTAGGGATTTAATCAACCTGACAACCATAATTAACGGTCATGATTCTTTGTTACTGTTTTGATATTTAGCAAATTGGAGCAGAACAGATTAGCTACACCACCAAATGGCATTCGACGATTGGGGAAAATACTTCAATATGCATCGGATGGACTGGATCCGTCGATTTGTATCAGTTGGATATGACCAATCCTGATCAATTCTAGATCTGATCTTATTATAATATTATTATATAGTATCGATCATGTGTTAGTATCTTATTGAATCAGTATTCCAATTTGAGGTTTTGAGCTGCATCGACAGTGTGTTTGATACTTGGATTTAAAATTTTATTGAAAATTTAAAAAATAATTTGTATTGACCACATTTTAAATTTTATACCAGAATTAAATTTATACTCTCACATGCAAGGATACCCTCTCTTATATTTCATACACCCATTGTAATCCTTTTGGTAATTATTAATTTATTTATTTATTAAGGTTTTCTTTGGTTTGTATTATATAATGTATTATATAATATATTATAAAATTTATGATTATTTGATATGATTTATAATGTCTATTTATAATTAAAATAAATCAATATAATTCATTATCTACCAATAGTGAGTAGCTATTTATCATTATTAGAATAATCTATTAGGTGATTGTTTATATTTTTCATTATATAATGTATTATGTTTAGTAGTACCAAATGGTGATTATTTATTATTCATAATTTATTATCATAATTGATTTGTTACAAATAACTCATAATACATTATATAATACAAACCAAAAAGAGCCTAAGTGAGTAGCTATTTATCATTATTAGAATAATCTATTAGGTGATTGTTTATATTTCTCATTATATAATGTATTATGTTTAGTGGTACCAAACGGTTATTATTTATTACTCATAATTTATTATCATAATTGATTTGTCACAAATAACTCATAATACATTATATAATACAAACCAAAGAGAACCATAGTTTTACCACCTGACAATCTTGTATTGAAAAAATAAATTTAAAAACTTAAATAAATTTGTCAGGTCGTAGTCGAATTCACATCGTCTCATCTTAGTGCTTTTGGGAGGATGCGGCAACCCTATTCTCGATGGCCTGCAATTGACTCTTGGGTGAATCTGAGACCCACATTCGAACCAACACCCAGACAAATACCCAAACAGGGGGTGTCGGTTCGAACATGGGTTTTGGATTCACCGAGAACCATGTGTCGACCATCGAGATAGGATTGCCGTTGTCCTCCCATAAGCACTGGGAGGAGAAGATGCAGATCCAGCATAGTCTCATAGATGACCTTAGGTCTATCTTATACAAAAAAAAAAAAAAAAAAAAAAAAAAGCAACCTCATATGAACTGCCTGCCATGGGAATAGTTTTGGAGAATAAATACTTTACTTATTAATGTGGACGAACTGCCATGTGAATAGTTTTGGAGAACAAATACTTTACTTATTGATGAGGACGTGGCAAACTTCTCTTTCCGTAATGATATTTCACTTTACCTTAATGATAGAGACAAAATATTTTCTTTAAGGTTTCTTTGAAGAGCTTCTTAGAACTCCAATATAAATTAAGATAATATATGTAAGGTTTCTTATGGTTTCTAAACAAAAATTTATCAATAAAATAGGTTTTTTATTATTTATTTTAATATAAAATACAAAGAAATACATTGAAATAAATTAATGTAAAATATTATTTACATGAAAAATTTAACAATGAAACAAACAAGGGTTTAGGACTCTTATAAGTGTTGAAATATATCCTTCTCAACAAAAAAATTGTAGGGTTTCGTAGAGTATGATCCAAAAAAAAAAAAAAATGAGAGGGAGATTAAAATGTCCAGACCCTCTCTTTAGTTTAGTGGACAACATCTTTTTTGCATCCAAGGTTTTGGGTTTTTTCTTTTCTTGGCGAACACATGTCTATTATAAAACTCTTTTTTATCATAAAAGGATAAATAAAATTTCTTCAACATAGGTTTGTATCAAAAAAAAAAAAAAAAATACAATGTCATTCCAAATAGACCTATTTCATTTGTATCAGTGTCATTACTGATGATATTGTACAATTGATATAATATATATTAAAATCCTTTCGTCGTGGCTCAAAATGGTGGTTCATAAAAATTATTTTTATTTTATTCAAATATGTTGTTGTGCTGATAATTTTTTTCTTCATAGATTTTTTCATTTGACAAGTGGCAAGTTGAACATCAATTTATCTACTTAAATTGTGGCCCATCATCCATCTACACTATAGTATTATATACCTTAGTAATTAATATTCAATAGAACTATAAAGTCTAACCATACTAGGTAAGTGGTAGGTATGTTGCATGTCAATTGTTTATTCCTTAGACTTCCTTTCTTTCCTTATAAGATAATGAGTGGAAATTTTACCTATAAAAAAAAAAAATAGTGAGTGGAAAAGAAAAAAAATTTCATAAAATAAAATTTTCTAGTTTTTGTTTGAAAGAAAATATGAAAAAAAATTATTGAAAAAATTAGAAAAACTTATATGTAGAAATATTTTCATGTAAATTATTTTTTGTAGAAATTTTTTTACAACAAAATAAATAAGGCCTTAGTAAAAATATTCATAGACCGATGTAAAGATTTATAGCTAACAATTAACAGAAGGTAATAATGATAAAATAATGGGAAAAGAATGTTGTCTGGGTGCTGGATGGCGCAGTTTCCACACAGTCGGGATTACAGCCCTTAGATTATAAAGAACGGATCTCGACCATCAGATTTAATTTACCAAATCCCAATCCTTATAAGATGCAGATCATACGGTTCAGAAATCATCCTATCTATTGTGGATTCCGATCCTACGGACATGAAACTGGTGAGAGATTTATGAACCCGCTCCAGCCCATCACCAAACTAGCGAAGACACTTCCGTAATTTACATCAGACTCTGGTTTTGTTTAATGGAAACTCTCTGGCATCCACGACGATGTAACGGTCATATTTTCAAAACCTCAGGCCCCAGATACTCTCTCTCTCTCTAACTCAGGCACCATTTACTCTCTCTCTCTCTAAGTCTTTCTTTCTCTTCTTCCTCTTCTCGATTCACATCGTCTTCTTCCTCTTCACACAGTCCTCCCTGCGTATCTCACTCTTGATTCACCCATTAGCCATGAAAATCCTCTGACAGATCTTCATCTCAAGGAAACAATTAGACTCTGAAAGCAGAAGCAGAGACCTCTGTAATGGGGTGCTTCCTTGCTTGTTTTGGTTCCTCCAAGAACAAGGATAGAAAGCACCGCCGTAAACAGAAAATCTTACCTGGGGATCAGGTAGATTAAGCCTCTTCCTAAGCTCTTAAGTTTTTGTTTTTCTTTCAAATGTTTCGTTTCGATTTGTCAATTAATTACAGTGTTGAGGTTTGTTGCAGAAACTAGGAAGCTATGAACCACAGAAACCAACGTTTTCTTTGAACCAAGAAAGCAAGGAAACACCCATTAGCGATGTTTCAGAACAGAGGTTGATTCTCTATTTTGATTTGGCTTACTGGGTTTTCTTGATTCTTGTTATATAGATGGTTTACCCTTCTCTTTTGATTTCTATGTAGGGTCAAGCCTGAAGAGCAATTAAGCCTCAGCGCTAGAAAAAAAGTCACTTTCGATCTGAATGTGAAGACCTACGAGCACGTACCAGCACCGGAATTCACAAATTATTCATCGGAGAACGATGAAGAGAAAGAAAGGGGAAAGAAAGAAGAAAAAACAGCAAACACAAGCCAATCCCTTTTGGTCTCTGAAGAAGATCATTATGTCACATCGAATTTGGGATCTTTTCCCCCGAATCACAGATACCAAAATTGCAGAGACGGTGATGATGAAGATGAGGGAATAGAATCCGATCAGAGCGATCTGGATGATGATGACGACGATGGCGAATACGAGGAAGACTCTGATTTTGAAGATGTTGAACCGACAGAAAACAAAGAAGAGTCTTCGGAGTCGTTTTTCTCTTTACCAATGGAATCACGGACACAGAGGTCTACGACTCCACCGAACGAGAAGGAAGTGAACAGCTCCATGCAAATCTGTGATTCACCTTTGAACCAGAATGCTCGAGATAGGAGCAAATCTGTTCATTCAGTGTTGAATCCAGTTGAGAATCTCTCACAGTGGCAAGCTATCAAGGCAAGACCAAGAGCAGAAACACCTCCATCAAAGAATCAAAAGGAGAATACTAATTCAGAGCAAGAAACACAAATACCCTTCAGTCCAGAGCCAACTTTCAAGCTATCATCGCCTTTGAAATCCAACCAAAGCTTCAGTTTCTCAAGGCCTACAAAGCAAGAAATTGCAGTTGATGCCAGCCTTTCAAACTGGTTGGGATCTACTGAAACCACACCTCACACACAAAATAACTCATTCACTTTTACCACTGAATCAGCAGAAGGTAGATCACAGAGATCGAATTCATCAAGAAGTCTAGAAGATCGACCTATTTTAGGTGCATTAACGGTTGAAGAGCTGAAACAGTCATCAGCATTTGCATCTCCAAAAAGGTCACCAAGCCGAAGCCCAGATGAAATACCAATTTTAGGTACTGTGGGGAGTTACTGGAGTCACACAGGTCAGGCCATGGATTCAAGCTCTGGTTCTTCATGTAAAGGCATACCTAATACAACCAGCAAATATAGAGAGGTATATACATGAAGTAATATTTCTGGTTTGATTTTCATAGGTTTAATGGTGGGCTCTGATATAAGTTTGTGGGTTCTGTGCAGGATAAGAGAGTAAATTGGCACTCTACTCCATTTGAGAGAAGGCTGGAGAGAGCATTAAACAGAGGTTCTGCTGAAGCTTACTCCAGCAAATTTTAGAGAAGAGAGAGAGATGGATCTAGATGTGGATTCAAGTTGTGTGTTTAGTTTCAAGGTCATTGATTGATTCCCTTTTGTATGTGGTTTCAAGTTCATTGATACTCCTGTATGTGTGTGTAGAGACCATTTTGTTGTTTGTAATGCTAAGGAAATGCCACAGGTTTGTCTGTTGTTAATTATTGTTGGTTTAATGAGATTGGAAATGAAAAATAACACATACCAAATCGATGGCTTTTGAGTTTTGATCAGGTTAGGATTGACCTGGATCTGGATCAGGATCACGATCAGAGTCAACCTTGACAGGGATGGCTAAACATGTCTCCTGTGAAAGCCATCCCCATCAAGGTGTTCAACCATGGACCCTCCCTCCATTGCCTACAAAAATAGAGATGTTGTCTCCATTGCAAAAAGGAATGCATCTTAGGCTGTAAGTTCTCTCTCTCTCTGTGATCGGGCTGTGATTCATTGATTGAATTAGAAAATAATCATCTCAACAGCAATTTGTCATGAGTAAAAAAAATGTGTATAGGAGTTTTCTAGTGATACCATTCTCCATATAAGTACATAAATATACATAGATGCCTTTCTCTACGGTTTGATAGGGTGAGCCAGTTCACGGTGATGAATAACTATACCCTTATTCATAGACAAGTTTCAGTTGATCCGGTTGCCTCACGAGTAGTGCAAGCACCCAGAAGATTGAGGGTTCAATTCCCCTATCTTCCTTGTGTGCATATGTTGCACCCTTCAATTTCCCCCTCCCCTCCTCTCCCCTCATTCCGGTAGTTATAGGAGCCTATGGGCACTGTAGCAGTTTAACCTCTAGTGTAGGATGACCCCCCCCCCCAAAAAAAAAAATTCCCAACTCTAACCTGAATTTCTCTCCTCCCTCCCCCTCTCCCCATGTCCCAACCTTGCACCTCGGATTGGGCTGGATCCGAAAGTGTGTTACCAACCTTATATTTGCTTGGGTTTAGGTTACATTGAACTTATGGACTAACTCATCCAACTTTAGCACATCTTGTGTTTTTTTTTTCTTTGTTATTACAGTGCCCTAAAGGGTGTTTTGTAACACATGGAAGCCAAACTGGAGGATTGCTCGCCTTCGTCAGTTGTGAAGCACTTTTAAGAAGATTACCAAAAAAGAAAGAAAAAAAAAAGCACTTTTGAGAAAAAAGACAGCCCTGAACTATTCTAGATTTCTTAGAAGAAACAATAAAGGGTTGTTCTACACGGATTCGCATCCTCTCCTCCCAGAGGTTCGGGAGGAGGAGGGATGCCTGTTGGATGACCGACACGTAGAGCTTGGGTGATTCCGAGTTCTCCATCCGAGCCGACACCGAGTTGACAAGCTGAGCCGACAGGGAGTGTCGGCTCGGATGGAGGGCTCGGATTCACTTGAGCCCCACGTGTTGGCCATCCAACGGGGGCGTTCCCCTCCTCCCGAACCTCTGAGAGGAGAGGATGTGGATCCTGTTCTATGGATCCAAATCCTCTCCTACGACAGGAAGAAACTACGGCTGATCTAAGGGTTGGAGTTCAAGTAACGCGCATGCCAATACATCAGTATGTATGTCGACTGAAATCCGACTCTTGGCAGTCCGTAGGTCGGCAGGAGAGGATTTCTATCCCTATTCTACACAGGGTCTCTTCAGCTGCCACATGTCAGAATTGTTTAAAAATTTGCAACTTTTTCTGCACCTTCGATTGTGTTTTGCTTTTTTGTTTGAACAACCCGCTCTAGAAATATTAATAGCTTTAGTATTTTGGTTGGGAAAAGCTTGGTTTTCAAGGTCTTGCTACAAAGTCTCAACCCTCAACCATGGGTAAGTAATCAAAATCAAAGAATTAGGGTTCAGGCTGATTCCGGTGACCTTTGGCCGATTTCTGGTCAATTCTGACCGATTCTAGCTAAATCAGAAAGGTTTGTTCCTAAATCCAATTACTTAGACCTTCTCTCAACTGCACTGGAATTCACCACCTGACTGGAGATCCTTGTGACAAAAGGCAGATGATTGAATTTATCAACAAAGCATCCAAATATGCAAGTAGTAACTTCTACATAAAGTTGAGGGATCATAAGAAGGAATTTCGTCCTACCTCTTTTTTACTTCTTCTCAGGAATGAAAGGGGGAAAAAAGCAACCAATAATATATTGAGCCTGAAGAAATCCTGAGTCTTGAAATAAGAATTAAAAATGTACCAAAGAAGGGTTCTTCATACTGTACCTTACCTAGTTTGATGCATGGCACAACAGATTTAACACAAATTTTAATTCAAGGGGTATAGAATCATGAATTAACAAACAGGCAGCCCTGGCTTGCATAATTTGCACCATTGCTTCCAAATGTCAAGGTAAAACTGGCCAGTGATGTCCAAATGCTACTGGCTGTCAGCTGCATAGTTAGTAAATTCCAGGATTTTTGATGTACTTCAATAAAATTTTTTTGGGCACTGTAAGAGGTCGAAAGGAAGACAAGATTGGAAAATATGTAAAATAACTTCATATATACAAAAATGTATACAATAAATAAATTATATGCTTTAAGTTCTTTGGGGCAGGATATGAGTGCTTTCATCTATGGGTTTAAGATAGCTTTCATTATTTTTGTTTAAAAAAAAATTATTTCATATCTATGGGCATTTTTGGTAGCCAATGATTGGGAATTCGCCTTGGAGTGGCAATTTTTCAAAATGCATGCTCAAATTTCAGAATATGGGTGGGATGAACATTTCTCCTAGAAAACAATTCATATATTTGGTTGCATGAACATTTCACTACATAGCAGATGAAGCTATCAGAAACCCAAAAAAACTACAAAGGCTCAATATCTATTACATTATATTACATGTTTGGGAATTCTCACTATCTTATATCTGCCTTCATTTGGAAGAGTTGATTCACATCAATGAAATCTGATAATTAGAATGCCCATCAGGCAACTTCAAATTGGCCTCAAGCCAGAAACGAAAGATTGCTTCTTCTCTTTTTTTTTTCTCTTGTTGGACTGTCCATCTTAATGGCCACAAGCTGGAGAACAATAACTAAGAACAAAATCAAGTTAGAGTAGGAGGTCGTGGTCCTTTCGATTCTATTCAGCTAACAAATTTGCGCGTTCAACGTGATCTACATTATAATACAGATACAAGAATCTAAATTATCATCATCCGAGTCACTTGCGTCACTGCAAACACAAACAGGGGATTATGGGTGAGAAGATGGTTATGAATACATACAAGTAAGCTTATGCAAAGAAAGACAGCAAAAGAATGGGGATTTGGGAACAAGACAAAACATATTCAATCTTTGCGAACGTGTTGTGAGAAATGCATGTTAATATTCTCAATAGTCTCCTTTAAGCCCTTCTAAAAGGTAAAGTTGTTTTGCAAGCATGGATCTACTATACTATTCTCATGAAAGCACAAAAAGCAAGTACAAAAAATTTAAAAAGACATGATACTCCTTGTTCTAGCCAAAAAGTAAAGCCTAAAGAACTCATATCTTGTTACTTTCTAAAAGAAACCACTATAGCAACAAATTTTTATATAATATATGAAATATGAAGAGACTTGCTTCTTGAAAGCTTTAGCTTCTCACCCAAAATTAACACTTAGACTAAATAAAGTGCTCTGTGGTAGAAATGCAACCATCCATGTGAGCCTATCAGCAGGAATTCCAAAGGGCAATGACTGACTGTAGAGGTTATCATCGGTTCTTTATAAAAAGAACTCCGACATCAGTCTTAAAGCTTGTGACTTAAAGAGCCTAATCTCTCCTCTTTCTGAATAAATTAAATGATGATAAGTTGCAACTTCCTGTATAAATGACAAAACATTGGCCCATATGATGCATTCTCAAAGCTTGGGTTCATTATCAAAGCAATTTCAGTCACCCTCAACCACAGATATCTCTATAGAAAAAGAAAAACATAATATTGTTCTAACAAATGAATCAAAACATCTGGGAAATAGCATTGAACTCGAGAAAACAGGTTCAATGACTTGGCAATATTTGACATATCACACTATGATCTGAGCCAATTATCATAAAATGGTGTCCCTAAATGCCATCTGTTGGGTTTGGTGGAGAGGACTGCATTGACTGAAAGAGAAGTCCATGAGAACCTGAAAATTTTCAATAGAGTTTCGCCTTGAAGTAAAGTAGCCGAAAATGTCCTTGAGGAAAAGGAAAAGCAAAGGCCATAAGGTATCAAAATTTTCCCATTGCATATCACATTATTTACTATGGCTCTGTTTGTTTTGATGTAAAATTTTAAATGTAATGTTTTATATGTAATTTTTTTTCACTGTTTGTTCCCAATAGGTAAAAGAAAGACAAAGTTCCTTTTCCCTCCCCCTTAGAGATCACTATATTTTACCTCTTAGGAACAAACATTGAAGAAAAAAATTACAAGTAAAATTAAAATTTTACTAATTTTACGTCACGTCAAAAACGAAGCCTATGTGAAATACTACAGGCATAAAATACCCCTGTAAATTTCTCAAGGCTAAATAGTATAGAAGTAGATCACGAAGTCCGAAGTTAACCCCTGGTCCCCCACATGAACATAGAACAACAGTTCATGAGAAACATCAGGAGTGGGAAAGTGGAGGTACAATATTCATATAATTATGTCAATTTATCCAGGTAAATCTTCACTAGAACATCATGGGCTTGAATGAAATTATAGCAATGACATATAAGCACAGGTAATTAAAGGTTAGGTGCACAGCTATCTATAGTTGCCTGAAGAATCAAACCCCCATAATGGCCCTCCTTAAACTCACAATAAGGAATTCTATACTTTATGAAGAAACCAAACAAGTTTGTAGAATAACAGAGGGATTATGGAATATTTGCTGCAAGGTTTCTGTCGCCTGGCAATTTCAAAATCTTTGAAAGAGTGACACTACTGCAAAATGAATTTGCGTAGTGAAGTTTTAGAATTTCTGAATGGAAGAGGTGATTAGTAGCAAATAGACTGTTGAAAGTAAGGAAGAAAAAAAGGATTTCTATGCAAAAAGCATCTTATCAATTAATATCTGCACAATTCTCCACACCCCACCATAAAGGATAGTGTTTGTTTGGGACTCATACAAGGTTGAAGTGCAAGAACCAACAGAATGAAGAGGATGCTGATGGCACTAGGAAATGTGGAAGGCAGCATTAGATTAATTTCTTACAATGCATATTATAGGAATATATGATGACAATGAGTTCAATCTAAAAGAATGAATTATTTTGTCAGGAGTATTCAGAATATCCCATTTCACATTCATCTTGTGATATGTTCTGGCTACGCATCACCTTTTTGTCAATTTTTTTGTGTGCATGAGTATACAATGCCACAACTCCCAATCAAGTAGAGGATATTAAGATGGCAGGTTTTAAAGATCGGGAGAAGTGCAGAAAACAATAGTTGATACTGATTGAAAGACATGGTAACAAAATATCAAGTTTTATGTCATACTGAGGTTATAACAACCATGGGAACTGGAACAAGCATAACAAATTAACCCCACCATTGGGCACCATCACAATCATATTAGTCCAAAGTTCTGGCATTTTAAAGCTTTATTAAGCTAACCTTGATATGCAGCACATTTAAAATAGTCAATCATTAGGGATACATTATTTGTTACTGCATTAAATTTTATAGCCTGCCCAACTAAGCATATTAAAATTAGTGATTACACGAGAAATCTCAAACTACACAAATGATTAACCAAAACTTCTGACTGTTAAAAAGACTTAATGCGCAGCATTTCACGTTACAATGTTACAATGAAGCATTACAGTGTAAAAAATACCATGATTAAGTTCCAAAACAAAGGGTTGCAGGCAAAGCAAATCAAGCAAGATCACAGAAGGTCAAAACTAGAACGAAGACTTTGTAGTTGCTACTTCCTAACCATGATAATGCATTCCAAGAGCTACGTGGTGGGGAGAAAAAAAAAAAAAAAAAGATTATCTCAGAGCAAGAGTGAACCCATGAATTACCTAGGTTGGAATTCCAAAACTTCCACAAGCTTATTACCGTTCCTGTCATTCCACTGCACTTTTCTCCGCGACTTCTTCGGTTTCTTCGATATGCCACCCCTTCGAGGCGAAATCAAAGAGTTTGATTCATTATCTTCTTCTCTATCAGGAGCAACTTGATCTCTTTGAGGCTCTACTATTGCTGAGGGCTTGCTTTTGCAGCCATTAGGGTTAGAAACGTCCGTTGCCATGGATCACTTGCACGAATCACAGCTGAGAGGATCCATCAACCCAAGTAAAATAAACGAGGACCCTCAATGAATGATCAACGGAAAAGCCACCACCTTTCGACAATAGATGGATAAATCCATCCGTTTTGATATAGAAGATCCAGAGTTGAGGATGCCTGGTGTTCTTAATGGGATTCAAAACAGATAATCGAATCCACTAATTTCAATTTCAACGAGATTGGCACTGAATTGGAGTTTCCCCTCTTCAAGCCACTTGGGAAACAATTTTCAAAGAAATCCACACGAAAATAAATCAGCAACAAACCAAGACATTCCTTCAAAAAAACCTCATGCTTCTGCAGCAGAGTCACCCTACCAAAAATAAAAAGAGAAGGAATTGCAGAGGAAAGGCTAGAAGGTTATATGTAAACACAAAAGCAAAGAAGATAAACAAAATTAATGGGTAAAAAGAAAGAGAGAGAAATTGGAACCAGAGAATAGCGCTTGTTTGGATTTTGGACGATGATTGATAAATGATGAAAGACTCTGCAAATTGCTCTTACCAATTATTCCTTCTTCCTCTTCGTTTACAAGAGAAGAGGATCGGTACGCTGGTCGCGCCACAGACAGAAATCATGTAAAAAGGTATTTCATTAATGTATATTTGTAAAAATCAAATTAAGTAATTGCTAAGATGCGCAGTTGATCGCCAACCTGCGTAGGTTAGTGAATATAGTTGCGACTTGGGATTTATAAACCCCCGCAATCGCCAAGCCGCTAGCCACCATGTGAAGGTTGGAGACTTGGAGTCGTTTTTGTTTTTTTTTTTTTTTTTTTGGAGTCGTTTCTTATTTATTGAGGATCCACATCTTTTCCTCCCAAAGGTTAGAGAGAAGGGATAGCAACCCGATTAGATGATCAATACTTCAGATTCCGATAAATTCAAGCCCTCCATTTGAGTCGACAAGTCAAGCCGACAAGGGAGTGTTCCCTCTCCTTAATCTTGTGGTGTTGGGAAGATATTGATTCTTACATCTCAATTTGTGCACGTGAGAGATTCTTCCATTGTATTATGGGGGAACTCTCTCTCTCTCTCTCTCTCTCTCGTTAAAATATCTTAATATGATTTTTTAAGGGTAAATTACATATACTACCTCTGGACTATAAATTAATTATACTTATCATCATAATTTCTGAAACATGTAACAAAAAGGTCTATTCTGTTAACGATATTAAGTCTAAATTTTAAAAGATAATTTTGCCTTCATCCGGTTCTCTATTCTTCTTCTTCACAATAGGTAAAAAAAAAACAAAAATCAGAGAATGATTGGTTTTTTATACGATTTTTTTTAAACTATTGTAAAGAAGAAGAATGGGGAACAAGATGAAGGCAAACTTATCTTTTAAAATTTAAACTTAACATCGTTAACGGAATGAACATTTTTGTTACACGTTTCAGAAATTAGGAATGGTATATGTAATTGTCAGAAACTAACAGATGATAAATGTAATTAGTCCATAGTTCAGGAATAGTATGTGTAATTTTATTTTAGATCATAAATTAATGTTACCTATCAAGTATGTGGTGACGGTGAATGATGTATACCAAAAGGGTAATGCAAAATAAATAAGAAAGAAATTTTTTTTATTTCAAAATAAAAAAAACACTATAAGATAATAAAGGTTATAGGAAACCATTAAATACAAGGGTAACACTATAAGGTAATAAAAGTTATAGGAAACTATAAAGGTTATAGAAAACCATTAAACACAAGGGTCATAGGGAACTATTTAACTCTGAGGGATCTTAGGGGCTTCCTTAACCTAAGTGTGAGACTCACTTACCCCCAGAACTCATGTTAGCACACTTACAATTTCAAAAATACTAATTCATCTTTTCTCATATCTATGTATAGAAGAGTGACACAACCATTGCAATATAATTGTTAAATATGATTGTAAAAATATAAACGTTGGAATATGATTGTTGGAATATATCTTTTAGAATAGAATTATTAAAATGTACCTTGAAAATTAAAGCTTATTAGGAATTATGAGTGCATCAGTGCATCAGTCTCGAAAATGATGTTGTGATGCCCATGACAATATGGTTTTTGTAATAGGTATTAGATTTGTTGTATCAGTTTATTTATTTGTATTGATCTTGACTGCGGTTGATACATATTTTTATTTATTTTTTATTTTTCTTAGATGTATCCGATTGATTTTTGCATTTGATATCGTCCATCGAATGGGTTGAGGTGGTTAGCATGCATGTCGATGCATTCCAACTGTTTCGATGGATGATTAAACGATAGGAGACAATCTCCACCTGTTTTTTTTTTTATTTCAATCCATTGGGTTAGGATCAAACAATCCCAATAAACTAATTGATTCCAAACTTGAGATCTAGTGTTGTTTATTATTGGTTGGGACAGTCACGATTTATAATCGTCCAGACATTGTTATAATATCCAAAATATTTACCTAAACTTATGATAATTATAGGGACTTTCTTATTGACACTGCATTTTCAAATCCCTTAGATTCTTCATTCGAGTCAGCTAGGGGTTTGGGGATTCTATTAAGAAAGAGCAAAGCTAGCCCCAACTGCTACACTTGAGCATGTAGGTGATGGGATTTCGGACTCAATGACTAAGTGAATATCTCGCAAACGAGTGGATAAACCTCTTGTAATAGGAAGCCTTTTATTTTCACTTTCTCTCATTTTGAGGCTTTCTATGGGCTTTGAAGAGCCACCAGGCTTTCTATCCTTAGTCAAAATCCTGTCTGCCCCCGCGAAAGTGCCCCATGTTGTACGACGAGAGACACATTTATTTGTTTAGATTTTTTTTTTGGGACAGCTAAAAGGACTTGATATGAGAAATCCATTCCATCGGTATGACCAATAGACCCTTTTAAAGTGTCAAATAATTTGGAATCTTATTTTTTTTAAGTTTTTAGAATAATTTTGTTTTTTTTTTAAATAATAATACAATTACTTTTTAATGAGGTAATTCTTATCATTTTACATGTCTGTTTGAAAAAAGCACGAGACAATGACAACATCTTGACTTTGACGTAAGGATAAGTCATTTTCAAAAAATTTATGGTAGCGTGTCGAATGCACCAATTTTAATTATGTATTTCTTTACTGACCTAATTAATAAACTGTAGTCTAGGTAAGTAAAGGTCGATCCTACAGAGAATGATTTGATTAAAATTTATATTCTACTCAACCTAAACATATTAAATAATTCTAAGCAATCATAATAATGAAAATGAGGTTTTGGTTGGTTGAATCAAACTGAAAATAAACAAACATAATTTAAATGAAAAAGTAATTAGATGAGAAGATTTAATTCTTGATTCAATCTCTACCCATATATGCAATGAGTAAAATTAATTGCAACATTAATTTCTTTTTCACAATCAGAATTAAAGACTCTAGATAACAATAAGTTCTGTTACTTAAGTTTTTCCTTTAATATATCTATAGAAATAAACTATTCAGAGTGATCTAACTATTGAACAACATTGAATAAGCTCTCAATATTTAATTTAATGACAGCATTAAATAAGAGGAGAAGAGGTCAATCTAAACAACGATCTCTCACAAACGGTGATTATTTGACATAAGTTATTTCATTTATAATGATGAGATGAAAACTTGAACATAATCATCAACCACAGTTTGCTATTTGTGATTTTCTAAATTTAACAATTAATATCAATCTAACCGATTTAGCAAACCATTATTGAATTATTCAGACAAACATTATAGATAAAGAGTGCAAAATGAAATAAACAATTTCAATAAAAAAAAAAAAGAACAACGTTACTTAAAAACGATTACACCATTGACATGAGTTTGAGCTTTAAAATTTTCTTGAATTAAATGAATAAATTAGGTAGACATTACAATTCTTTCAGAGAGAAATAGAAGAAAAATCATTCAGAGAGAGAGAGAGAGAGAGAGAGAGAGAGAGAGAGAATTTCAGTCAGAGAGATTATCTTCAACACCAATTGTAGAGTTCTCTTTTTTTCTTAGAGTCTTCTAGAATGATAGTTTTTCTATCTGACTCAAATACTAAATCAATTCAATATTTTCTATTGTAGGTTTCTTAACTTGAGTAGAAAACTTTTTTGGGTTGGGGGGGGGGTAATTCATTTTGGGTATCCTATTAGGGATAGTTTTGGGTCTATCCGTCCACTTGATGGAAATACTAAATCAATTCAACATTTTCTGATTGGTAGGTGCATAGAAATCCTTCCCCTCTTCTCTTTTTTTTTTTTGGGGGGGGGGGGGGGGGGTCTTTGGGTAGGAAAACTTTTTATCTTCGCAAACTTATGTGTGTAAATCTTACAAAAATTTCATCCACCGTTGAATGCTTTAATCAGATCGTGCGACTACTCCTATTTGGATTTGGATCAGCTTCTTATATTAGATTTCGAGATAACATTTGAGGATCCAAACGAACTTTGATTTTTACTCATAATATCATTCTGGAAAACTTGAGACGTATTCTAGAATTTTATTGAGGATCATTTTTAAATTCTAGAACTCTTTCCATGTTAAAAACCTGCATAAAACTCAATTAAGAATATTGAATTTTTTTTTACCTTTTAACAATTATTTACAAAGTCTTTAAAATATATCAAACTTATAAAATAAATTCTAATCAACTTAATAAGACATAAAACATATTAAAAAAGTATAATAAAAAATATAAAAATATAAAAATCACACTTATCTATTTACAAGGTAATAAAGTGTATTTTTCTATTTACATCACATACCAACTTCATCAAAATCCTTCCACAAGTCTAAATGCCCTTTCAAAAAGCAATTTAAATGAACCATCAAATAGTGAACACCTGAATCTTACCGTAATATTACTACCAATATCAGTTTTTACAAGCGTCATAGCAGCTCCAAATTTTTCTGGCATTGTGAATAATTAATCAGACTTGAGGTAATAAATCATGCTTCAACAAGAACTTACGATATTCTGTTTTTAAAGGAGCATATCCTCAATGATTAGACATTGTAACTCAACACAAGTAAACTGACAGTACAATGTTGTGAAGCTGCAGGACCCAGAAAAAAAGAAGAGTCTAGCCAAGTACATCTCTACAATATTCAAGGATGTATACTTAATTGATAAGCATTGGGACAGCAAATCCATCAGAACATGTTTGATTTGTAGAATTATTTCAAAGATTTCATCAATTTTGGTATCAATCCAGCAGTTTTGATAGCCTGAATTTGACATATAAAATAAAAAAAATTATCCACATAAAAAAATATTATACTATGAAAAAAAAAAAAAACGAAATTATTTGACACATTATGAGGCATCAATAAGATTAATGTGTCAATAAGAAAATCTCTTTAATATAACACATGTGTAAGACAATTATAGTTTCTAAAAATGACAAAATATTAATGTAGTCACTTTCAAATTATTTGAAGAGAATACTTGTTTTTCTATCCTTGACTTAAAGGAATATGACATTGTACAATGAGAAGAATATTTAAAGGGCATCTTAGTGTATGAAGTTTTCATTACTATAAAGTCTAGGGAGTAGCAGAATGTATGTATCCTTACCTTTGCATCGCAAAAAGGTTTTTTTTTTGTGTTTTGAACCTATGATCATCAAGTTGCAATATGACAACTTTATCAATACCATCATACCAAGGTTTGCCCTCAAAAGAATATTACAATTTCTCAACTCACCACTTTTGTTTCAACAAGATGTTACCAAAAATCATACCAAAAAAAAAAAAAAAAAAAAATCTTCCACCAATGAAAAAAACTCTTAATTATTGCAATATCTTCATTGGGTGAGGTGGTGATTTAACCCAAGGGGTAGCTCAGTTGGCAAAGAATCTACGCTTCAAGAATCAGAAAGTTTTGAGTTGGACGCCTCTTATCGCCTTGGCACTACTCACATGGCGTGTTAAGTGCTCTTTTTTCAGCTTTAAATGCAAGTGGAATGGATTTCATTCAAAATGAAATGACTCAATCTCCGAGGATTGTGAAATTAATATGAGCCCACAGGGCTAGTGAGATAATTTTAACAAAAACAAAAAAAAATTCGTGACTTGATATCCCACCTACACGCACCAACCATTAATTAACAACCACCAAATATATACAGTGACACCTAGCTCCATCCCTTATGTAAACATTCATCCCCAAGAATATAGCATTAATTAACATAGTAGGAAATGCTCATTCAATTATCATATGAGATTTCATTGTGGAGAACATACCTAACATAGACCAACTCCAAAATATTCATCTCTGAAGGTTACATAGTTGGCAAGAACGATGAAACCCTTCGTTTGCAAATCAAAATGATTGACTAGGTTTTCCCTCTCAAACCCGCAATGAAATCGATTTAAAACTAGGCTTTCATTCTTCTCTTTCCTCGTGGGATTTGGCTCCCTGGAATCCTTCACTTGAATCATTGAAGTATCTGAAATGTTCCAAGAGAGTTGTTAAGGATTTCAGGGAGCTCTTTCTTGCGAATGGCTTCGAAGGTTGTAGCAGTGAGGTTGAATTCCAGCTCATGACTTGCTTTGCTCTGATTCACTCCCTCTGTTTTGCGGATCCTCATTCCGTCTGATTCTGGCTGCATTTTTCGCATAGGTGATGATGTCTCGCCATCCTCATCCCTTTTAGTTAGGCCACATTTTTTTTAATGACGATAAATATTGTCATTTCAAACGGGAAATGTCTTTTGATAATGATTTTTGTCAATTGTGTCCCATTTATCTTCTCACATGGGTATTGAAATAATTCCCTACCCTCTTTTTCGATTTTAGTGTTTGTCCTCCCACTGGACCAAGTGTAAGATCCACACATCCGGTTAGAAAACCTTAACCCTAAATTAATTTCAAATTGAGTTCAAAATTATTTTTATAAAATAAATTAATTTTTAAGTGCAGTACTGCGGCTCAATCCAACTAAAACTTGGAATAAGCTAGGGTTTCAGAATTTGTAGCTTACCTTGGGGCTAAGTAAGGGTGTCAATGGGCCGGGCTGATTTGGTTTTAGTTTGGATCAAATCGGTGTTAGGCTTTATAGGGCTTGAACGGAATATGTTCATTAAGAGGCTCAGGCCAGGTGGGCTGCATTGTGTACATTCGCTAACGCGCTGGTCCGGTGTTGATTTTTTTATCAGGTTTAGCTTATTGGGTTGGTATTGGGCCGGTTCGTGTTGAAAGCCTGATAGGAAACCCGTTAAACACATCTAGAAGGCTGAATGCATAAAGTAGTGATAAAAAATTTAATATTCAGTCTAAATTGGTCTAGTCCCAGCCATTATCGGGTTTGGGCTCATTGGTCCAATTTTTCAGGCATGTTTCGGACTAGCCTCGACTGGACCGGTAGGATATGTCATACCTCAACCTGAAGCATGTCCATTAATAGTTCGGTCCAAATTGTGACAACATAACATTCCCCCCACCCATCTATCCGCCCACACACAAAAGAATCAATGCTAGAAATTCTGCAAAATCTACTTGAAAGATTGTGGAAGTCCATCAAATTTGATTTAGAAATAAAGCGATGTTGAGAGATGAGAAAGCACATGAGAAAGAGAGAATAAGAGATATTATAATATTATTCAATCGATTTAAGCGTTTATTCAGTTTATTGGTTTGCAACTGACGGTTGAAAGCATGAGAGAGAGAATAAGAATATTATAACATTCAATCGATTTAACAGCTTATTCGGTTTGCAACTGATCCTTTCTCAATTAAAATCGAAACAGTACCGATTGTTAGATTTAAAATCAAAACTGAACCAGTTACCTACAGTTCAATTTCAGTTCGATTTATAAGTTCTGATTCAGAATTGACACCCTAGCTGCCAGGCCAATTCAGATCCGCATCGGTCCATCCGATCCATACATTAAAACCCTGAGTTCATATGGATCCGCATCCTCTCCTACCAGTGGTTCTGGGAGGACAGTGGCAACCTACCCTAGATGGCCGCCACATGGCTCTCGGTGAATCCGAGACCCACGTCCGAGCCGACACCTAGCCGACAAGCCGAACTGATAGGGGGTGTCGGCTCAGACGTGGGTCTCGGATTCACCCGAGAGCCACGTGGTGGCCATCCGAGATAGGTTGCCGCATCCTCCCAGAGGTTCTGGGAGAAGACGATGTGAATCCGAGTTGATATGATAGAAGATCCCACACAAATCTCACATGTACAATTTCAACCTAGATCGTGTATGAAATTTTGCTTTTAAAATTGAACCAAAGTAGCATAAAAATATGAAAATTCTACAAGGGGGAGGAAAATGAAAAGGAAATACAGAATAGCAATTCTGTCATTTTAAGAATCTTCAGTTTCAGTCTTGAACACTCACTTATCATTTGTGTCCAAGTTTAACTAATGAGATGGTTGCAGGATCCTTTTCACCTTATCCCACCAACATATTGCCAAGGCAGATTAACACAAAATAAATCACATTGAGGAAGATCATTGATACGGAACCAAACAAATAATGTCCATATAAAACTAAGGAAACAATTATCCTCAAGAGTTTGCAGAAGATAGAAAGGCAGATGGATGACCAATCATTTTGGAGTGTTTCTGAATCAAATTAATCAGTAGGAAAGTAAGTTTTTTTGCTTCAGAAGGATGCTAACATGATTGTTACTTTAAAAGTACATTTTACCCATATTTTATTAATACCAGTAGCTCCCAGTTATCTCTTTTCTTTCACTCAATTCACTGAGTCTTACAAAGAGCAAACATCCTCATTCCTATCTCTCTCACTATATATGCCACAGAGTGAAGCAAGAGAGACATCCAGTTCCTGTACAGAAGCTGAGGATGGCTTGCCTCGAAAGGGCATCGCCGGCATTGAAGGAGGTCTTGCTCAAATTGCACCGGTAATCTTGTACTCTAAAACTCAGTCTATTATTTGCAAAATTTACAGATATCAAAACCTGTTTCACTGTTTTATCCATGTCTATAGTTTATGATATCTATCAACCTTCCGATCACTACTAAAGAGAGGTTTTAATCTGATTAGGTTTAGTTTTTTATCCAGGAGGGCCCATCTGAATGAATCCCAATATAACCTGATATGCTGTTTATGGACCATTGTTGCTCTTCTAGAATACTTTAATTATGCTCAACTAAACACAGTTCAGGATCCATTTCCAGTTCTATAAATATGTCAAATCAAGACATTTCTAGGCATTTTCAAAGTCCCAATTTGAGTATGTCATGTAAAATAAAATGGTTGATTATTTTCTTCAAAATATAGGTTGAAGGAATTCTTATGGCACTAGAAAAATACAAGCTGTTTGATACTGGATAGGGATGCTATGTCCCTTAGAAATGAAGTATGGGGCTACTGTATAATTTGGCATTATTGATTCTTCAGTACCCAATAGCAAAGAAATGCCATTCTTATGATACTCCAGGCAATATGCATTTGCAGCTACTCCCAATGAAATTGGATTTCTTTTTTCCTTCCATGTTTTATAACTATCCAACAACAGAATCCATCTCATGGATGCAACTAATTTACATCACACTGCCTGCAATATTTCGCAACATGACATAACATCTAGTTAGATCCACCTGTGGCTGTATTTGAACTGAAAGTTTTCAAACTGAATACTCATCAAAGATCCAGAGGATCGAAGAATCTTACCCATGTCTTTGGTGATTTATCAAATGCCAAATGCCAAAGTCAATTGCATAAGATTTTCAACCAGATTGAAACCCACAACATGATCAATGCCTTTTATTTTTGTCACAGTGCTGAAATCCCAATGGAGATTGATCATCATATACATGAATTTGGATCTGTCCAATACCATATCCAGGTAGGATCAAAAGAACATTGATTTTTCTGAAGTTATTCTCACTATGTTGATATGTTTCAAGAGAAGAAATTTTAATTTATTTCATGTTTATTTTCCTATAAATGTTTCTAATGGATTACTGTGACAACACTGATGCATAGAAAGCTTCAAAATCTTTTCTCCATTAATCTGCTGAATTTCAACTGCCTCATAAGATGTTATTCAAGGTAAAATGCATCGAAATAATATTTAGAAAAAATTTCATCTACACCCCATCAAGGATTGTTAACATTATCTATACCCACAAGATTGCAAAAACATCACCTAAGTCCACTTAACTGACAGAAATCACTAAAATTATTGAAATACAGTTTTACCCTTTATATTATAAATTGAAAAATTAAAAAATTATGTTGATTTACTAATTTGACATTTAAATCAAAAGTATATTTTCTCTCCCTCTCTCTGCCTTCCTCCAAATCTCTCTCTTTACCTCCCTCCAACGGAATCGTATGTTGATTTCAGATCGATTCTCAACCCTTCCTGCATCGTCGATTACGTCGCCAAGATGTAGATATACCTTTTCTTTCCAACCCAACCATTTCCCTCCTCACTACGAATCGAGTTGCAGAAAAATTGAAGACAGAGAGAGAGCGTTGCAAAGAAATGTGTGTGTGAGAGAGAGTTGCAGAGAAATTGAAGATAAAAAAAAGAAAAAAGAAACAAGTTGAGAAAATTTAACAACAGAAAAATCCTAAATATATCACAGTTTTAATTAAAAACTACTTATACGCCAAAATAGATCATAAGATGCAATTCCAGGGTTATCAAAAAAAATATTACTATAATGATAAAGAAAACGAGAGAGTGTTCTTGAATCTTGAACGAAAATGGTTTCCAGTTTTCCTTTTAATCTGAGCAGAGGAGAAAAATCGACACGAGAAAGCGACGAGAGGATTTTCAAACCTGAGTGGGGAAAGAGCAAGGGAGGAAGACAACTTGCGGGTTTCATTTTATAAAAAACTAGAGAGGGAAAGGAATACGAATGATGGTGTTCTATCGTTTCTCCAATTCAATTTACGGTGGTGATCGTATTCTACTTGTTTCTTCAATTCGATTTCAGACAATGATCCGAATTTCATCGGCGATCGATCTTGTTTCCGACGACAACCGATCTTGATCTTCCTTAGTTCCTGGATTCCAGTGATGGCGGCATTTTTGTACAAGAGTCTCTAGCAGAAATCGACAATTTTGTATCATTTCAATGACGAATTCCATGACGGCGAGGAAAGTTGGTATTTCTGCGATCATTTCTAGGAAAGCTTTAGCGTTTCGATTCACGTAGCATCGATTCAGTTTCGGTAGCAACACTTTCATTCTTCCTATTCAGATCTAAGGTAGAAAATGGGGGAAGTTCTGGATGCTAGGTACTGGTGTCACATGTGCTCTCAAATAGTGAATCTTGTCATGGAAGTTGAAATCAAATGCCCATTTTGCGAGAGCGGTTTCATAGAAGAAGTGAATAGCACAAGGATTAGAGACAACAAATCTCTGAAACCCTTCCTTCCTTTCCACCAATTTTTTTTCTCTTTTCCTTTGCGAGAGTGTGAGTTCTACACTGTTGGTTTGCTGAGATTTGATCTTCTTCTGGTGCAAGTTAGTTACTCAGTTGTCCTTAGTTTTGGTTCAATCTTGCTGCGACGGTGTGCGTTTCTTTGATTCTTCTTGATTTGTCCAGATCTGAGTTTCTTGTGTTCAGATCTAAGTTTCTTGTTGTTCTAAGGGCAGCCATCGATTAGGATTGAAGAAGAAGAGGAAAGAAGAAGAAAGAGACATAAAGAAGAAGAAAATGGGTAAAATGGTCTTTTACTTTAATTCAAAGAGCAATATTGTCCATAAAAAATTTCATTTGAGCTGACATCAGCAACTAACAAGAATCAACTGACGGAGTGGACTTCTTTGATTACTACAGCAAAGTTTTGGGTAGTAGATAATATTTTCGCATTCTTGTGGGTGTAGATAATGTTACCAATCTTTGATGGGGTCTAGATGAAATTTTTTCTAATATTTAACATGTTTTCCATCATAGTTGATGGGAAATAAGAAATTATTCCTCTTCTTCACATACTAAACAAAATACAACTGCATTTGTTTTACCACTGAATAATCAGATGCATGAGAAACATAGTCTCTGATAAGAGTAAACGTTATGCAGGCTTCTCAATCAGATCCTCATCATGTCTACTTGTCAGTATCAACCCCAATACTGTCAAAAGGGATCATCCTCTGTGATGGCCTTCCACCGACGACTTTGCAGACTGTCCAAAGAACTTATCCTAGCATTGTTGAGATCATTGAACCCCCTAAAGAAGGATATCAACTTACTCTAAAAATCAAGTTTGATAAGATTCCACATGGCAAAGGTTTGGCACTTTTTCTCATGACACTGAGTTCTGCTAACTGTAAATTGGAGCTTGCACATGAATGCACTTAAAGCACCTACTGTTTGTACAGCTCATGGTACTTTCCCTTTGTTCATGAAGTTTCTTATGCAAGTTGTGGGACAGAGTGTATTTGACTAATCAGTAGATTATCACTCACTTGAAAAATCAGTTAGGTTTTGAGGTAAAATATAAAAATATCCTGTTGCTGGATACCATTGCGCATGCACGCGCCTACTAGTTTAACATTCTTAACCAGAAGGTCCACATCTAGGAGAAACCAAGCACTTGAACAGGTTCCATAGCTCTGTGTTCTGAGACACGAGATGGACATTCTAAAGCATAAGTTCCACATCTGGGAGGAACCAAGCATTTGAACAACTTCCATAATACAAGGTACTGAACCCACATACAATCTATGAGTCCAAAATCGGACTTGTTCATGATACATGCTGCATGACTGAATCCTAACTGAAAGGCTTATAGAAAGACAAAGCAGAGAACTAGAATGGGGTATATAATGGAAGAGTCTCCCCTCAAGCTGGCATTGTCAGCTTATCCTTTTGTCCTTGTAGCCCTCCCTTGGAAAAAATAAAAAAAGGGGGGGGGGGGGGGGGGGGTTTACACCACTTCCATCTTGGAAACTCAACCCTGCATCTAGAATCATTTCTTCTCCTAAAAGAACAAGAATCTACCAAGACTTCAAAACAAGAGATCCATAAGAATGGCTGCCAGCAACAGATCTAAAATAAATGAACAACACTTTGTTTTTTGAATACAAGAATGTAAATCAACCAGCTGAGGTAAAATTCAACAAGAAAATAAATCCAATTGTCAAAAGCATATCCTGAGCCAACCAAATCTTTACCAGGAAAAATGGATATGGAACCTAAGCAAGGAGCTTATCCATTTTCTGCAACAGGGAGAAGTTCATATTAAAGATATTTCAAGAAAGGGCCCAGACAGGCCTGTAACTGATGACCTGTTGATCTGTAGTCAACTGCTCTACCACTTACCTATGGATACATAGTGAATGCATGTAAGACAATTTGACCATGCATATGAAGTCCAACAAATGTAAATGCACTAGAAGAAGGAATGATGCTTTGCAAGTTAAAAGCATTAAGAGTCAAAATGATAGGGAGAAGGCAGGAAATGACTTGGATTGGAGTCATGAGCACAGACATTAGTGCTCATGATTAACAATGGATATGGCCCTACAGAGAGTAATTGGAGGCACATGTTCATGAAGCTGATGCCAAGTAGTTCATTAAGACAAATGCTTTAACAGACTAATAACAATGCAACCTCAAGGTGTCGACTAGGTGACAAAGTGGGCCTTGATGCCCAAGGTGTCCAGTCTGCAGGCCTAGAAGATGAATGAAACATACCTGGATAAGGAAAAGATACCTGTAACATGACAAATATACCTGAATATGGTAGTCATTTTGGATGCCTTGTACTCAACAAGGCATTGCTCAGGCATCGTGGTGATTTGGCCTCCTCTCAGCTCTAACCTTGGTACTGTAACAACTATGCTCCATACTAATGCATATCTCCTTAGCATTTTTGTGTTTGCCATGGTTTTGAACTATCCACTATTAAGTTTCACCACTCAAGGTATGCTCAAGCCCACTCAAGGTATGCTCAAGCTCTGTCCATTTCCTTAATTTCTTCTTTCTTGTTTTTACTATTTTCTTATAGGTGTGATGGCAAAGGGGTTAAGACATCTCAAATTAACAAGCCCTCTTTGCTACAGGATTTTAATTCAGTTCAATACAAAAATCTGTAGAGAAAAGTAATAGAAAAAAATTATTATCTGGAAATCTGACCGTCACAAATTGATGAAACTTGGTATGGATGACCTTTAAAATAGTTGTGAACACCCTCCCAAGTTTGAGGACGATCCGATAAAAAATGAAGGAGCTACAAGCTCCGAAAAGTGGCTGTACCTGGTACCGCCCCCACTCTAGTGTACTTTCAGGTTGATGTTTGGAGTATTAAATCAAAACAGCAAAGAGACTAATTGTTGTGCACTGAAACAATATCGCCAGCTAGGTAAGAGAGTTTGAGAATTTAAACAAAATTCAGAACTTCAAATAATAAGGAACGATAGGTGGTTGAGTCTCACAACCTTTGAGAGACTCAACCAGAAAATAAGTTTCAACACTTTTTTTTCTGGAAAAATCTACTCTCTGCAGCCAGCCTACTTTCTCTTTATTTATAGCTTGAGATCTTACAAGTAAATAGGAAAGACTAGAAAATATGAAAGACTAACCTCCTTTATAACATAGGAAGGTTCTAATACAACTCAAAAGAAAGTTTCTAAATCTAAAAAATAGAAAGTTATGACTTGGTCTCCAAGTAATTAGACTTTCCAACTATCCATTCCATATATTAGGAAACTAACTAAACAATAGATTTAGAAAACAAACTATCTAATAGTGCTGACTAGGACAGATTAAGTGCTGGCGGTAGAGATAGTATATCAACTATTAGGAATACTGTTCACGTGGGTACTGTTCATGAGGCTTGTGGCCCTTCCTCTTCCTTCTTGTGTAAACCCTGATCTGCATCAAGGTGGAGCAGTAGCAATAACAATTTTATTCAAACAAAATCTATTAATTTACATACCTGTCTCCTGGATGCTTTGTCTAGGAATCAGTGAAGATATAGCTCAATATATGATGACATTATCTGTTAGTTTATTACTGTCCCGAATGATACCTATCTCAAAAAGGACATGCATTTTTTTTACTTGTTTTTTCCCATCAGAGAGTGTGAAGGTGATCACAGACATATCCGCGGTGCAAGCAGTGATATTGAGCTCACAGCTGAAAGAAATGTTGTGGAATCTTGGTTCCCAGGATATCTCCCTAGTGATGTACAAGCCCATCAAACTTATTTATCATCCAAGAGAACCTTTCTTTATTATCAGAATGGTAATTTCTTTGTCTTTCATGTATCCACTTTCTATCCTACTGAATATACAAGGAATCATACTTATTTAAAACCAGGAGAAATAACCAATATACAGAAAATATAACAATAACTTGATGAATGCCTGCTGTTTTAAGAAACAGCTTGTGCCCATGCCCACCAATGTATGGCTTTTTCTCCCAGTTGAGACTTACAAAATAAAGTTTTTAAATTGCACCTAAATTGAGTTGTACAATGGTCAGTCCCAGAACTTTTGAGCGTTGATTCCTTTTATTCCTAAAGTTGAAGTTGAATTTATACCACAGAATCACTCTCCTGTTAACATAAAGCAGGTGAGTTCTGTTAAATTCTGATTCTGATATTTATAGTAACACTAAATATTTGCTTATGCAACTTCACATTGATTATCAAAGTCCTTTCATGTGTTTGACAGCCAAAGAAGATCACTGCAGTATTTCCTATGCGTTTCAGAGACAAGTCAGATGTGATTATTGCAACAGCCTTCTTCCAGGTTGTTGGCTAATGACAGTTATAAATTATATCTTTTGTGAATAATGACAACATTCATATATATCCTCCTCAAGCCACTTGAAATAAAAACAGGAACTCATGGAAGTGGGATGTTCCGAAGAATGGGTTAAAGCACCTCCTTGCACCTGGTCACCCATTCCTCCTCCAGAGTTGAGAGGGGAGAATTTTGAAGATCTGAGCACAAATGGAGGATTTGTCTCCTTTGGTAAGCATTTCCAACTCCTAGTTCTTAACAGAAACAGTTCAACCTTCTGGTTTATGAGGAGTGGATAAAGGACAGTGGATATTTTGGCTACTGAACATGTCCCTTAAGGGCAGTTGCACGCAATCATATTTTGTAATATAAGGAGTTATTTAGTTGTGAACTGAAAGGGATCTCACAAATGGACCCAAGTAGTACCACCATGCAGGGAAAATAAGTGATGCCACTAAACATTAAGAAATTGATTTCATTCATATATGGAAACAGTATAGATAAATATTTGTTTTGGATTGGCAAACTGCTGGATGGGCTTACTCTAATACATTTTCAAATTACATGTTTACAGATATTTTTTCACGTCATGTTGAAGGAAAAAAGCTTGACAGGACTGCATGGAGTCTATTGAACTTCTATGCTTATGTGAAGTATCATGTACAGGTAGAATTTTTTTTTTCTTTTCTTTCTTCTTGGGTGTTTAAAGATTCCGTAAATTCACACTGCTTCCTTCATATCTGGCTGAGAATACAAAATTCTACAGTGTACCAGAGGCTTTATACAAAGAAGGATGAGGAAGCGTTTAGAAAGCCTGGCACAGGTGACAGATCTAAAACTGAAAAGCCTCCCTCTCTTCCCATATATGTCTAACTAAATTTTCACCCATCCCTCTCTGCCCAACTTGCAGGTCCTGCAGAAATCAGGGATAGGAGAAGATGAACAGAATAAAGAAGTCCAAGGTAAATATACACAAATGCATAAAATCTATCTAAAACTATCATTTAAGATATCTAAAATATCCCAAGACCACAACACAATCTGTTAAGCAGATACTTCAAACTGCATGCCATTTTATGTTGGATAGGTATATTTTCAATGTAAATTCCCTATCAGATACTTAAAAATGCCAATGCCCTTGGCATGTGCCAGAAACGTAGAATAAAGCTAGTTCCATTCACTGACAGACTGACAGTCATACACAAGCTTTTACTCAGGAGAAGAATCAGGTACCGTGGTTCTTCTCTCTTCTTCCAGACCAAAGATCTGGAATGGGGTAATCTTAGTAGAACTGCCAAGTTGCCAACCATTAAATGGTGACAGTAAGTATGCTAAGGCAGTTTATTATATTACTAATTTTTTTTTTTCTAATGAAAACCGTGTGGTTTTGATGCAGGGTGTAAGTACATGAGGAAAGTGCTAACCTTCTCAAAATCAAAAACATTTAAAGGGAAATGTTGCAGTTTTAGCATGAAGATCAAGAGAATCCATTCACCAATTAAAATTCATGCATTCAATCGATTCCATCGACGATTGTGGAAACTTCCAAAATTTTATTCTTTGAGGAGATATAGCAAATTAGACTAATTCTAATAATGCCCCAACTTATGTTTTATTGAAGTCCTAACTTCATGATCTGCAGCATATGGGATGTGTGCTTACGAATTTGCTGAATGTAACAGTATCAAAGCAACCACAAAGAAAACGTATTGATTTCAGATGATGACTTATGTCTAGGTAAGTTATGTTACAATTTGTCTCATTGATCACCTGATGATGTTCATGTTTGAAAAGCAAAAAGAAGTAGTTAAGCTCACATGCTATGCCAATTATCAAATGTTGGGAAAGATGCACATCCCAGTTGATGCCGGAGGATGTGACCATACCAGAGGTTGTAGAACCCATTGGAGTAAAGAGAATAATGCTAGGGCAAAAGCTGTCTCCTTAAGCAACCTTTTAGATGCTAATGGAGCTAGTGATTCTATTTTACACGAAGTAGTTAGACTAGGAAGAGAGTCAACCAGCAAACATCAACAGAATTTAACCACCAAAGACTTTCAATGCAAAAACTGGCTGTCCAATTAAGGATTTTGCTGCAAGTTTATAATATCCCACCCTATCAATAAAGTTCCTGCAGTTGAATAGGCTCTAAGATTCTAATTCGATAATTGCCGAAAGTAAACAGAAAGAATATACTGCCGGATTATGACTAGATTATGAGCTACGGAAATAAAATTTTGTGTAAAACAACAAGAAACGGAACAGACAACAAAACTACATACCTGTAGAAAATGAAGAAATATTTCACTAAAACCGATAAAATTCCATTCAAAACTTACTTCTCTGTATCCACATACAGAAAACAAAGACCCAACAAGTCTACTCCAACTCAAATTCAGGAAGTGGGCGTATCAACATACTTTCTGAATCAACATCTGCTAATGAAGGACCAGACCCCTCCCCACATCTCAAGTTGCGATTCCAAGATAGAGCCCCAAACAAGCTGAAACTCATGATCACGATTCCAATGAAATGTAACAGAAACAGCAGATTCATCAGAGCCACACCTCTCAACCTATCATCTTCCAGATCGCACTGAACATCAGTTATCGCTTGAGCAGGAAACAATGAGATCTTACGACAACCTTTCAACGAGAAGGTGTCAGAGTACAAGGACAAGGCAGCCTGCAAAATCCAAGTCCCCTTGAAAATAAGACCTGAAGAGAGCGCCACTTCTGCTAAAAACGCTGTAGGCCGAAACGAAAGGTAAAAGCAAGCAGCAGCACATAAGAGTGTAAGCGAACCTAACAATTCATACACACGGCCACCGAGACCTGAAATTCCCTTGCCCATCATCGAATACTCTATGAGAAACACAATTCCAGCGAAAACAAAGACCAGACCTTCGTGTATAAGAGAAGGGTCGATGTTTTCTCGGATAATCACCAAAACGACGACGACCCAGAAGAGACTATTTACTGCTGCTTGCTGAATGAAAGCGAATCGGTGCGTCGGTTGACCAGAGAAAGTCAAGAAGAAGAAAATCTCTGAGAATGAGGCAATGGGGAGGGCAATAAGGAGGAAGTATAAATCAATGTTTTTCCATCTGGGTTCTGACATATACCATGTCTTTGATCTGTAGACGCATGGGTTCTTGAGGTAGAGAGAGAATGAGCAGAGAAGTCGACGAATTCCAATTGGGAAGAAGAAGAGAAACGCAAAGAAATGTGTTGCTAATGATCCCATTTTCCAGTTGTGCTTTCCTTCTTTTCCCCTCAGAGAACACAAAATGGTTGTCCAGTCCTCTATCAGTAATCCATATCCATAACAGAGAATAGTTCTTTGAGTGTTACCCTTTTAAGATTTGGTGGAAAAATCCTGCAGAGATGTGTTGGGTAGTTCAATTCATCGGAGGCGTGAAACTGGCTGACGACGATGAACGAAGAACATTTTTTGGTTGGGAAGTCAGAAGTTGCCAGTCCATGGAAGTTTATGTACTTGGCATGATAAGGATCGATAAAGCTCTAAGATGGATCCATCATAATAACCTTTGAATGTGAAAATCAACCTTGATCATGATTCATGAAAGTATAGCTGATCCTAAACCGATAAACCCCTCGAACTTTCATTCAAATTACATTCAAACCGGTATCATCTCGGACTGTAAAGCAATAACCTGAATCACCTGATCGATCAATATTCCGCTAAGGTTCTGGTTGATACAAGAAACGGTATAACAGTCGGTATACCGGTATAATATCGTATCATATCGAATATGAATATTATCATATGAAGGCTTGAACCATTATTATACCGGATAAAAAATGATACACCGGTGTACAGTACTGGTGTCGGTATCAAATTAACACCCTTAAACTTGATCGGCTTTGTTTAAGACTGTAGGGTCTTCCAATATGTGGCTCAGTAAATGAATGATTGGATGACTGGAGGTGGATGGGAAAAAGATCTTCTCTTATTGTCTGGTTCCTCGAGTCATGATCTAACAATTGGAGTTTACCCAATGTGCATATCACTATATCAATATGCGCACCGGTGAATTCCAATAGTTGGATCATAGTTGGAGTTCACCTATGTTTGGATCCCTTCATGTCATTGGAGAGGGATTATTCCAGCCTTAATCCAGTGTCTAGAGTTCAGTCAGTGCATATTGATGTATTGATATACATATCGAGTGAACTTCAGCTGACATCGGAGAGGATATTTGACTTGGAGTAGAAGGTGATAAGGTTGTTCAACACTAAGATTGGGTCGGTTGATCATTGATGGTAGTTTTGATGGCCTTGGCATGGATCTACAGGGGTGTGTTTCGGTTCAGTCATTGTCTCTCCCTCATGCATGGTAAGAATGAGAGATTAAGACCTTGTTTGATAATACTCTGGCTCTTGGATTCCATTGATTCTGTCTCCCTAGGAGCAACTTGAGAGCTGAATACTGTTTAGTAAATCCAGTCCGATTCCAAACTCTCAGGGAATGAATTGGATTCCATTTGACTCTGGGATCCCAAATTTGGGAGGGAAAAAAAAAAAACTAGCTCTTGTTGCTCCAAAACAAATGAAACATAGTTAAAAAAGAAAGTTGGGCAAAAACCACCACCACTACCGCCATCGCCGCGGCCACCACTGCCTCGAAAGCAAATTAAACAGAGCTTAAGATTTGGATGCAAAGTAAAGTATAAATTAAATAACTAAATATAGAATAATTTGAAATTAATTATATAGTCATATGATAGGATGGAATCTAGATCACCTGTTGGTACTCGAAGAATACGTTCTTTGGATGATGAATGTCCTCAATTAATGATGCTAAGCTAAATAAACTCTTTTTTTTTAGTTACTTTTATTTAGGTAATTGATTTGATAGTTTAGCAATCACGATTTTTAATGGTAAGAAAATCAATCAGAAAATAAAATTTTTAATTCCATTCCTATTTTAGCGTTAGGTTAAACGATTTGATAAAAAAAATGATTTTTAATATTTTTTTCCATCAATTCAAATCATAGTTAGTTAAAACGGGAACAGAAGAAAAACAAAATGAGATGGAACGAGTTTTACATGGAGCAAAACAAGTGTTGGATTGATGTCTTGTATTCTATGGGATCAACGCAATTATAAGGATAGTATTTGTATTAGTGTATGAGTCTATTACATGTACGGGATAAACTTATAATTATGGTGGGATTAAGATTTCTAGCTTTCCTTATAAATTGTCTCTGTGTGGGAAAACCTAGGTAAGACTGTAAGGGCTGTCAGAGATTTTTCTCTGACAGTGGAGAGCTGGAACACTGTAAGACTGACAAATGAGATAAGTCTGTCAGGTGGAGAGTTAAAGAGGCTTCTTGGGAATAAAGATTTTTCTTTTTTCTGGTGGTCGTAAGCATCCCATGATGGGGTGCTAAACCACGTTAATTCTTTGTGTTTTCTTCTTGTTTACGCGTCTCCCAATCCTAACAAGTGATATCAGAGTTCAGGTTTGATAGATTAGTCAGTGATCTAGGAGAATGAGAGAGGTAGCAGTATGAAGAAGAAGAAGAAAAAAAAGGTATGGTTAGTGCTGTGTTTTCTTTTTGTGAAGTTGAAAAAAAAATTGAAGAAAAAAAAAAGGAATTGAAACCATATGTACAAGAAAAGTGAATTGTTTTTTTTTTTTTTTTTTTAACTCTGAATCTCTGATCAGCTTTTAAGAAAAGTGGTCATTGAAGGAAAAAAAAGAAAAAAAAAAAAAGAGAGGGTTTCATGAAAAGAGTATGGAACCAGGATGTCAATTTTAAAATTTGATTTGTGTTTGCAACCAAGTATCTGGATGACATCTAGGGAGTGAAGTCACGGGTGTAGAAGAGATACAAGGGCTGGCACGGGAATCGTGCAGTGGGGTTGCAAGGGTTGTTATAAATCAAATGTCTCCAGCGGTGGCCTGTGCACCGGATGGTGGTGTATGGGTGAGTTTGGGAGTTGGAAGGGGACGTGGAAGGAGAATGCGAGATGACATTCCCATAGTTTCTAGGTTTGTGTTTGGTACCCAGGATTCTGATGGCCAGTGACGGCTAGGAGATTGTGATTGGATTGATGGAGCGATGGTAGCTGTTCATGGATCTGGTCGGATTGGAGAGGTTTTCTCTGGAATCTGACCGCGAGATTGGAATCCTGACAAGGTGCACATAATGACCAGTTTATGCTACACCGCGGGGTAAAGAAGTACTGGCGGGTTGGGACAAGAAGTTGGATTTCAAGGTCTGCATTGGAGGTATAGAGGTGAGAGACTTGGGTTCCAAGTGCAATTGGAGTTGCAGAGGGCTGAGATGAGGAGTCTGTTCTCAAGGTCTGCATTAGACGTGCGGTGGTGAGAGGCTCGGGTTCCAGGTGCAACTGAAATTACAGGAGGACTATGAGTGACGCTGATCTTTCTGGTGATGCTACAGCAGTGGGAGAGATGGAGTTACATCACATCGTACGGTGGTGAGTTGTATGAGACATCCAGACGGGGTGTGGGCTATGCTGGTTTGGGTGTAGCGGTTTGACAGAGACGGGTTTACAAAATCAACATCAACGGATTTTCTTCAAGGTAGTTTGCAGAATCCAAGCCAGGTGGAGATTTGTTGGGTTGATGTCTTGTATTCTGTGGAGTCCACGCAATTATAAGGGTAATATTTGTATTAGAGTATGAGTCTATTATATGTACGGAGTAAACTTATAATTGTGGTGGATTAAGATTTTTAGGTTTCCTTATAAATTATCTCTGTGTGAAAAAACCTAGGTAAGGCTGTAAGGGCTGTCAGAGGATTCTCCTCTGACAGTGGATAGCTGGAACGCTGTAAGACTAACAGATGAGATAAGCCTGTTAGGTGGAGAGTTAGAGAGACTTATTGGGAATAAAGATTTCTCTTTTCTCTGATGGACCGTGGACGTAGGCATCCCACGATGGGGTACTAAACCACGTTAATTTTTTGTGTTTTCTTCTTGTTTGCGTGTCTCTTATTCCTAACAACAAGAATAGTATAGTAAAAAAAATGGTCAAACATTCTGAAAAAAGAAAAAAAAATAAAACAGACAATACAAGTTTTAAACGGATCAGATATACTATGGTATGGTGAAAAAAAAGGCCAATATACTCCTATAAATTGGAGAATTATACGTAAATCAATACACGTATTAAATCCGTTTTAAATGGCAAGACTTGGAGTATGAAATATTTTAAAATATTTTTGAAGTCAATACGATAATACACGTACTAAACAGTTGAGTACGATATGACTATACGGTAAACGTTTAAAACGAGTTTTAACTAACAAAGATTCAAACAGGAAGAGTTGAAAGATGAACATCCTTAAGCCGATCGATAGTACGTGTTAAGAGTGTGGCTGGAGACTTGAAATGGATTTTCAATTTATAAGGGTGGAATAATTGCTATGGAAAAGGAAACATAATCTTTCTTGTCTTAAACGGATCCGAATCGTTTCCTCCCTATACTTCAGGGAGGAGGGAGACGCCCTCGTTAGATGGCCTACACGTGGTTCTCGGGAAAATCTTAGCCCCACGTCCGAGTCGACACCCCTGTCGGCTCGATTTATCGACTGGATGTCGGCTTGGACGTGAGGCTCGGATTTCTCCGAGAACTAATCCGAACCACATGTCGGCCATCTGATGGGGGTGTCTCCCTCCTCCCTAAAGTACAAGGAGGAGACGATTTGAATCCATCTTAAACAGTAATAGCAAATAAGTAGGGATGCGTGGCCTAAAACGATACGAGTGGCTCCTCTTGATCCTGATCCCATCCGACTCAATATTTGTTTTAATATTTTTTTATTACATATTTGCCACATGTCAATGTATCGTTGGATCCCTACACTAATCCGATCCATACATGACCAAATACCTGCGTTTAGAACTTGAGTACAGCTGCACCAACTGTTGCCATGAGGCAAAGGGACTAGAGCTATGAGGTTGGATGGGAATTCAATCCTACAACTGGTGTTTGTTAATTGTATTGTCAAGAATGAAAACACCTCTTGTTTGGCTATGGACAAGGTTTAATTCTGAATCCTTTAAGGATTGAATGAGAAGTTGACATACGGTTGATATTGTATATATAATATTCAAATAGGATCAGATCAAAAATCGGATAAAGGATCGGTTAGGTTCAAAACTGATATGAAACGGTCGGTCCAATACTGATTACTTGAACCATAGTTCCGTCCCAATAAAATTTAATTCCAGATATGGGACAAGATATTGATCATGTCCAAAACTGATTGGGTCTAGATTGGTGTACACATGCAATGATACATTGACAAATTGGTGTACGTATCCAATTCTACGCTAACACATGGTCGATCCTTAATAAAATAGTATTAAAACAAGAGAGGTATTGGGTATTGTATCGGATCGATTACTCCTGAAACCCATAAGATTGCAGGCACGATACCGACTTCTAAAATTTTGGTTTCGAGTATTCTGAGTTTCTGGCGCACTCTCTTTTGCTTTGAGAGGTGAAGGATCCATTCCTATGGAACAGTCCAATGGATGAATTGATTGAAGGCATGGTTTTAGGCATCCGGATTGGATCGGTCAATCTGTATCGATACTTGATGGATACCGGACGACGGGCAAAGGTGTTAAACGATGTGGTTTCGGTTTAATATTTCGATTTGGTTTCATTTCGATGCAAATGGGGTAAAACGTACCAAATCGAACCATTTATTAAATGGATCAAAATTCTTATCCCAATCGATTAGTAATTGGTTTTCGCTATTCGGTTTTTAAACATTTTTTTCGTATAAGAGAGAGAGAGAGAGAGAGAGAGAGAGAGAGAGAGAGAGAGAGAGAGAGAGAGATTTTTATTGAAGGAAAGAACAGGTTATAACCAATGCTTAACTAATACAAAAACCATAGATCCAGAGAGTGGAGATAAGCCAGTTGATCATCTCCATTGAAGACACAACCTTCCTTGCTAGGGAATGAGCCATTATATTAGCTTCCCGTGGAACATAAAAGAAAGATCAACTCTCACACAATGAAGTAAAAAACACAATAGCAACCTTAAGAACATAACGGATGACTAACACCTCGCCAATTTTTGCTGAAGTGAAATGCAAATCCTAAGAGTAAGCTCGAATGGGATGGGATTAGCAAGATGATCTCTAAAAATAAAACCAATACCACCTTTAGGGGAGTCTTGTAAAAGCTACGTCCGTGTTCACCATGACTAATCCCTACGATAGAGAGATCAGAGTTATTATATAACAAATGCTATAAGTGAGGGGGAGATCGAGGCTTGAGAAAATTTCTTAAATGCTGTTTTTGCCTTTTGAATAACCTCCATGGGTGACCAAAGTTTAGAATTAAAGCGCATGCAGATCATTTCTTGCCTTCCAAATAAACCAGCACATGAAAAAGGCCAGACCCAAGGCCCTATGAGCCAACCTTTTGGAATTCTTAAAGAGAACTCCCCTAACTTAGAAACCATTGATATATTTTAAAATTTGGGTCTTTAGGTACCAAATATGACAAATATGACAAAGATCCAAACCAAATGGCTTTCACGAATAGATGGGAGAGTAAAAAATATGAACAAAGGGCTGGTATAAAATTATTTTTTATTGGTAAAATATATGCTCGTTGATTAACTATCATAGCAGAAGAGTTTACATCAGATTCACATAGCTTCTTAAGTCAAATCAGAATCATGATCCCACCACAAAAGACCTAAACCCGGAAAGGCTTGTCCAGCCACCTGGTGTGCTACAGAGTTCCCAACTCTGGACACATGACAACAAGACACTTTACATTTTTGTACAAAATACCCCATAATATCTTGAATAATAGTATCAAAAAACACATCCATAGCAGGCTGAAGCCCATTCAAACACTGAATGATCTCCAAGCTGTCACTTTCGATCTGCACCACTTCATAGCCTTGCTGGATAGCCAACGACAGAGCTTTGTGAACTGCCAAAGCCTCCCCCATTGCCACAGAAGTGAACCTAATATCCTCAGCAACATCAAATAATGGAATCCCCAAGTGATTTCTGCAAATTATACCAATAATACTATTAGATAAATCCAAAGATAAGGCAGCATCTGTATTAATTTTTACGATGCCTGATGGAGGAGGTATCCAAGTAATCTACTGGCTGTGATCCAGTTGCTTTGAAGAATTGTCAAAGAAATTCCTCAACTGGTGAACATCACAAAATTCCGTAAAAGCCATTTGAGCCTTTTGGATTACAGTAAAAGGTGATCAGCATCCTCTTCTGCAGAAACCACATTGCCGACAGACTGGATCGACAACAATATTACGATGAATAAGATCCATACTGGAAGGGATACCTTGAGCACAACATTTCCAGAGAAAATGTTTTATCTTCGGAAGAGTTTTACAGGCCCAAATTGCCTTCCAAACAAAAGTGGAAACAAAGAACCATGTTCCAATGCTGTTAGATGTCAAGTTACTAAAGTAGTTTGAAATTGCACAGTAGACAGCATATGATAAGCGCTTTTAATCGAAAAAGTACCAGACTTAAATGGTTTCCTTATCAAGACATCAGATGATGGATAGAGAGATAAAGGAATGCTTCAGATAGCTTGAACTTCATTTGAACTTCATGAGGGAGGAATAAAACATTTAAAATTAAGATCTGATTTCTAAGTTCTAGAATTGGCATCAATGAGATCTGGAACCCAGACATAATGTTGGGCACCTCTAGCCACATAAGTTGGTCTAAAAGATGCATGGGAGATTGGGAATCCAAGCATCATCCCAAATACGAACTTGCTGCCTAGTTCCAATTTTCCAAATGAGACCCTGTTTCATTACTTTCAGACCTGCACATACACTTCTCCATAACCAAGAAGGCTTCGAGCCCATAGTAGCATCTAGAAAATCCGAAGAAGGGGAATAGATGGCTTTAAGGCATTTAACGCATTCGGCTTTAGGATTTTTCCATATCCTCCAAGCTAGCTTGGCAGGTAAGGATAAATGGCTGG